>OZ024914.1:74700641-74755641 GCA_964017125.1 Flabesymbios commensalis | reverse complement strand
TAATCGTTTTGTTAAAAAATAAATGTCATCACTCAGTGAATGACTGATTGCCGTGAAGATCTAACGCGTTTGTAATGGATGGTGAAACAATTTCTCTTAGTTTCACGATTCTATCACAGCGTCACTTTCACCGGAGTAACCTTTTATCAGTGCAGTCTCTATGATTCGGGTTTCACCCTTTAACCGTCACGTTTGTGTAATTTGAATTTCCACTCACTTAAAGTTGTGTCTCGCTGACGCGATCCACAAATTTAAGTGAGTGAAAATTATTCAGATTTGACCAAAGGTGGTTCAACAATTCTAAAATCAAAAAGCTGATTGATGTCGTTGTTAGCTTATACATGTTTAAAAGATGGTATTTGATATCTTAATAAATTTGTTTTAATGAATATTATCGTGACCGTTGATATCATAAGTTGATTTGTATCCCCCCACGCGTGTCAGTGAACATGGTTTAGGGGCAGCCTTGGTATTTCAATAAAGCTTCCATTGACTTCTCCTATATCAGCTGCGTTTTAACCCTTAAAGTGCGAAGTTATAGAATTTAAATTTAAATTTCCACCTACTTGAAGTTGATCGCGATCCACATACAAGTAGGTGAAAAATACTCATATGTGTTAAAGTTGAAAACAATCCTTTTATTTTTTTTAAACACTCGCTTCATTCCCAATATTAGTGATTTGATCGGCTTATAAAACGGATTAATTAGATAATCGTTCTTAGCGTTTTAACGGCTAATGTGAATCTGACATCTGCTATACACAGATCACGTATCGATATCTCAAAGGGTCATTCCCATTTTATAATATACCCAAGTATTATATCTGAAATTGGAGCTCTAAAGTTCTGATTCTAATGGGTGATGACATTTTCCATCTCAGCTTCACCAGAAGGTGTAAATATCCCTTGTGCTGCTAGGACCGTATATACGGTTCTAAGCAAGTTTTGGATCAAGTAAAACGACACTGAAATACATAAAATGGTTTGTAATAGATGCTCAGTTGAACAAATAATTAAATTTGCCCAGATTCAGATGACCATTTTTTCCAAAATAGACATATTTTTCGTCATTTGAAGCAGGATTTGACGTTAGCAATGTTAGCTTCAACTGAATGGAAATAGAAACAAACAATGCAGCAGCAAGATGATTATTGAAATTACCTCCTCACAATGACAGGCTATATGACGTGTTACAGTTAGCTATTGGGCGGGGGCCCTAGGGTAGTGGTTAGCACCGCCTTTCACGCCAGAGTTCGGGGTTCGGTTCCCGGTCTCGGCGGTTTCAAAGAAACAAAAATGCTTCTTCCCCATCCACGTGTGAAAGTCAGTATTGTGGGGAGCCTCCGTGACCGAGAGGTAGCGTGCTCGGCCTCAGACCGCCAGGGCTCGAATTTCGAATCCTGTGTCTGGAGGAAAGTGTCATCTCATTCATCTCACCAAACTCAGGAGGTTCTCCTGGCCCAGTTTAGCCTATATGTGCACAAAGGTGGCCTAAAGCCCGATTCATTTCATTTTTTACAGTTAGCTATTTTCTAAAGTCAGATATTCAATTTTATTCCAATTAGCCATTGCTGTGGAAATTCAAAGCCGAGGTGGTAAAATAGTTACACTTTTAAAAATGTTTTTTTAAATAACCTGCCGAACCCCAAGGGTAAAACCTTGGGGTGTAAACGGTCTAAGCCTACGAGAACGGATTACATTTTTTCTAAGCGTCGTGTTGGCCTAACTGTTTTAAGCCGCCGGGCGACCTCTTTTACATTCGATTTGCATATCATGAATAACGTTTCTGGTTTACGTAAAAACTACCCAGCAAACAAAAGGTATTAACAAGACAAGGCCCGCTGTCTTCGACGCTGACCCAACACTAACACAACTTTGGTTTGGTTTTTGGTTTGGTTTTCCGGGTTTTTCAGCTTCCATTAAAGCCACCTGGGGCTATCCGGAAAACACGAGGCGTTGGCCCAATGTTGGGCTGATGTTGGCCCATCGGGGCCGCCATTAAAACGTGAGCTTCCACGTGATTTTGACACGTGTCAAGGTCGACCAATGCAAATGCAAATCAGGATAAGGCTGCATTAATTTTTTTTTAATTGTTCCACAAGTTGCTTAGCACGATAGTCGGATAATTCATTTTTCATGTTTTCTGGGAGGAAAGTAGATTACATTCATTTTCATATTATTTTTTTTCAGCAGAATATTCCTTTTAAAAATTTTTTAGATTAACCGTGGTGAATGATTTTCTCTGATTTCTCAGTCGATTCTTAACCAATTTCCATAAAATTGTACAAGCTTTATTTTTATGTCATGCGGCGACTACCCTGAAAATGTGGCATTTGAAATAATCGAACATCATTTAACGTGATACTGTAATTATAATAATACAAGTTTATTAATCGTACTCTATGTACATAGCATACAAACAAATAAATAAATATCATTTAAAATATTGGTGATGAATACCGCCTTCTGTTTATTGGCTAAGCTATCCATGGATGATGAAAACGTACTACCACATTGTGGTGAAAGGTGAGTCAGGTCGGACTTACCAATCTTATACATATAACATATAAAATTCACACTGTTAGACACAGGCTACCCACTACCGTTTGCTGCCAGTCGGCCACATAAAGACATTACATTATTTGTATTTGCAACTGTTGAAAAACTTAATGATACGTAAATGTATCTGACCATCCACAGGCAAATCATTAATAAATTATGAGGTGCAATAAACATAAGTGGGTACGAGAAGGCAAACTAAACATTCTACGAATTGCTTTACGCCAACTCACAAAAAAATTGTTGGTGAATTTGTGGGATACATCCCATAACTGGCAGCCATATAGTGACATGCATATTGATATAAATATTTTATATAAACAATTGGTGCCAACATTATAAAAAGAAGATAAAATACATTAGTTTTTCTATTAAAATCAGAAATGCTGGACTTGCTACGATATTTTTTTATAGGGACCTACGCACAAAAGTTACCACATTAATTTTGTTGTTAAATCAATTCAACAAAAAATTATTCCTTCAGCGCTCAGTAAATAAATGGTTTATAATTTGCTTTGTTTTTTTATGTTTGTTGAACGACAAGGGTTTGCACAGTTTTAGTGGGTGAAGGTCAGCATAAATTATGCTAATGACCCTCTCGTTTCATATTTCAAACCCTCGCCTAGATTCCTCCTCGTTGTAATTCTCATCCGTCCCTTATTCTGTCACTCTCAAGGCTGTTCACGAAACAATAGAGGTGATAGAGAGAAAGATGACAGAAGGCTGTCAGCTGACGGCTTAGTGTCATGTGACACACTGCTGTCATGTGACACTATGACACGTTAATCCAATGCGGTGACCAGCATTAAACTAGCAATAGGTGATTTGGTGTATAAAATAAAAACATCGCTTAGATCAGTAGTTCAGCTGTAGATTGGCCTATGCTGGTTAAAAGACGTTCAATTTAAAAGTGCATGAAATAGTCTTTTATTTTGTTCAATGTTTGCTTTATATAAGCCATCACAAAATAAATATATTGTGCGCCTCCGAGGTCGGTCCGCGGAGGATATAGGCGCTTTAAAATTTTGCTTGATTCAAGCAAGGATACTAGAACACTAGTACTAGTATCCTTGATTCAAGGAATCCCTATAGATTCCTTGATTGATTGATATACCTATTATAAATGACACAAAATGAGACAAAAATAATCTAGATCGCGATGTTAACCTTTGCGCTACTGTGATCGCTGACATACGTTCCTAACCCCTTTCATCGCCGGGGGATCGACTTTAGACGTCAGAATCTGACGTCTATAGACGTCAGATTCTGACGTCTATAGTCGATCTCTGCACTGAAAGATTCAAATATTTATAATGGCCGTAGACCCATAAATTTATTTAAAACTGGAAATTTCGTTAGCAATTCCAGCTTCGAATGAACGAAGAAAACGGAAACGAACAATTGCGCATCAATTTTTTTTAAACGCAGCATGGAGAAAACTGCATGGTTCATTTAAAAAAAATCAGAAATGATACGGATCTATTCGTATTTTTCCTAGATTAAAATGTCTCTGTGAGATTTTGGCTTTAAAGGGTCATTAGGGGTCATGTAGGAATCACCGCCGATCCCCTTTGTCAACACCAGCAGCCTGTCCAGTACACAGGCGGAATATATGAGAGCGCCCCCGAGACATGGGGACAGTGGCCGGGTATTCTATACGGTCCCCTGGAGGCGTGTGCCACCGTAATCTCATAATGATAAACCTCGGCCATCAGGAAGTCGTACCCACGAGGCAAATTATGAGGTGGATTTACAGGGGGTGGTCGGGGGGGGGGGGGGGAGGGTTTAGAGGGGTGGCTGGGGGCAAATGGGGAGGAAATGTGATGACAAGAGACGGTGGGGGGAACCCCAGCCAATCTCAATGCTGTTTCAATGCTGGCCCGATGTCGTAGACGTCGGCTGGCATTGAACCAGCATTGGGGCAACATGTTCAGTCATCTGGATTAAGGAACAAATCCCTACGCACGCTAAAAACTCGCTGAGAAAACACGCGTAAAACACGTACATGTACAAATTGTTGGCCACTCTTCCACGAGACGAGCATCATGGCTCAGTGAAAAATGGAAGCGATGGCTGTCATTTTTGGTGGCTGTAGGCATAGCTGTAGGTAATATAATTGTCCACTTTGATGCACGATGGCTGTTTCTTTTTTTGTATGAAATATCGGCTGCTATAGGCCTATTTTTAGTCCAGGTTATGTAGAATGTTGGGACATATTGTTTAAATTACTGTCATGTTTACAGATCTATGACCTTTGTCCTGCTCAATTGCAAATTTGTTGTTCATTTGAAGGTAGAATTGCTAACGTATTTTTCCAGTTTCAACTGTGGTATTTTACTCCTTCGAAACACTCGATATTACACGGGCCTATAACGACAACGGTTGAAAACGAAGGGCCCCACACAGGGGCCTTAGGTATTGGGCATTACCTCCAATAAACTTTTTCTTGAAAATCCAATCACATTATCAAAGCAACATGTCAGGAACATGGCAATCAAGGGTCAGATGAACAGATCCACTCTAAACAAAATAGGTTCTTTAAAAAGAACCCTTCAGTATTATTACCATGCAACCCCAGGAGAAGCCTGCAAGGGTTCTTCTGGGGTTGCATGGCAATAGTACTGAAGGGTTCCTTCTAAAGAACCTGTTTTGTTTAGAGTGGACAATCTGTTACCGTCATGTGGTACATACACGTTTTTTTCTGGAACTTTACAGAAATAACGTGTATGTCACATGACGGTGACAAATCTTTCTATTTATGTCCTACGTTGTCTGAACGTCGGGACAATGTTAGGTTTGAAAGAAACAAAAATGTTTCTTTCTCATCCACTCGTGAAACTCAGTAGTGTGGGGACCCTCGGTGACCGAGAGGTAGCGTGCTCGGCCGCAGACCTCCAGGGTTTGAATTTCGAATCCTGAGTCTGGAGGGCAGTGTCATCTCTTTTATCTCACCATCCTCATGATGTTCTCCTGGCTCGATTTAGCCTGTATGTGCACAAAAGTGGCCTATAAAGCCAGATTCATTTCATTTCATTTGCAAGGAGGTTTAACCTCCTTTGTCCACGGGTGTGTTCTGGGTCCGCCCTGCTGCCACCACCACCCCTCCCTTTAATAAGGAGCTGTCGGTCCTTGTGTTTCTTGTCTCCCTGGATCAGTGGGATTCACCTTGTGCTTGTTGACCCCTGAGTCAGTGAGAGAATGGGATACGCCGCGCGGCGGGTCCGTTATGATCACTGTGTGACTGGGATATGCTGCACGGCAGGTCCGTTATGATCTGGGGTCACTCCCAAAGCTTCGCCGCAAACCAAGCGAGAGATTGGTGAGATCTCACGAGAGCTGACGCATCAATCAATACGTGCTGTTCAATATAACCCCAATGCTTGTTTAAGGTTGGGCCACCGTCTACGACACTGGCCCAACATTATACTAGCATTGGTTGAACGTCTCGTATTAAATTCAATATAAAGTAAATTACGCAATCACTAGACGTTGAACCAATAATGAACCAACTCCCTTAACCCCGCAAAGCGCCGAATTAACTTGTAAAAAAACATCGCAACCAAATGGGGTTTTTTCAATTTGAAATCATCATAAATGTCTTAGTCAGCTCTTTCTGAGTCATTTGAATACCTATGTTATGAGTCTACGGCAATTATAAATATGTGTAGTCTTACAGTGCGGGGATCGACTTTAGTCTGACGTCTACAGACGTCAGATTTTGTCGACTAAAGTCGATCCTCGCACTGCAAGGGTTAACACCTGGTCGATTTCCACTCTTTGCATGGCTGGGGCGGGGGCCCTAGGGTAGTGGTTAGCACCACTGCCTTTCACGCCAGAGTTCGGGGTTCGGTTCCCGGTCACGGCGGTTCGAAAGAAGCAAAAATGTTTCTTCCCCATCCACGTGTGAAAGTCAGTATTGTGGGGAGCCTCCGTGACCGAGAGGTAGCGTGCTCGGCCTCAGACCGCCAGGGCTCGAATTTCGAATCCTGTGTCTGGAGGACAGTGTCATCTCAATCATCTCACCATCCTTAGGAGGTTCTCCTGGCCCAGTATAGCCTATATGTGCACAAAGGTGGCCTAAAGCCCGATTCCTTTCATTTCATTTGCATGGCTGATTTACCTGGGATTTGTTGGAAAATACAGAAAATTGCAAAGTATTTTGTTGTTTACTACAATAAGTTAAATGACAACTCGGGTTTGTTTTTATGTGAAATGGTAAGGAAACCAACGTCGTGGACATTAAAGCAGAATTGTGTCGACTTCTCGTGTAGTCGAATGTTAAAATACACCGGTGAAGTCAGTTTATTGTTAAAACAGTAGATTCGTATCTACGAATCTACTGTTAATTTTATACTGGTCAGGTCAGGCACAATATACGGATTGATATATGACATTCAATTGCAAATGATTTATAATTTAACCATTCTGACCGTGCTTTTTCTTTTTTATATTAAAACTTAAAACACATGTACCTATTTTGTGTATTTTAAGTCGAAGAAAGAACTCAATCACAATAGATTTGTAGATCTGAATATACTCGGCGCTGCGCGCCTCGTACATTCAGATCTACGAATCTATCGAATTTCGTTTTTTCTCCTTGACTTAACCATCTAAAATCCGATGAGTCAGCAATTTAGAATGGTACATCAAATATTTTTAGTCATGTCTTAGTCCCTCGGTCATGGCAGTGTGACAATGTCTATTCATGTTAGCCAACACAATGCATTGAGCCAATGCTGGTTTGATGTTGGGCCACCGTCTGAGACGCTGGCCCAGCATTAAACCAACATTAGGTAAGTGTACCATAACTGCTGAGATACATCGTGACAACGGTGATCATTGCACTAAGGATCGTGATAAATATAACCGGAAAATGTGACAAACAAATGTCACGGCGATCTTCGACATTTAACAGATTGACACTGAGAACGCTGACCCACCCGCACAGATAGGACTGTAAAGGTAAAAGTTAAAGGTGCAGGTTTATAGTCTGATATCAAGTATTTCATCCGACTTTTACATTTACACCCCCTATCTAGTCACTAGACCATCGTGTGCATCTCAACTCCACGGAGAGCATACAGTCCTGCAGCCATTTCGGCGCATTGAACTTATCGTATGATCGCCATCTCTGTCCTACCAGGTATTTATTTTCAACTGGGTCAAGTGAAGCATTTGAGGGTTAAGTGCCTTACCCAAGGACGCAACATCGAAACAATGTCCCAATATTGAGAAGAGAGAAACATGATATTTCTCTGAAAATCCTGCACCAGGGATTCGAAACCGCACGGCAGGCAGCGACAATAACAAAGCTCCGCGCTCTAAGCATTGTGCCATGTGCCTCTCTATTTCTCTCTGTTCCAGAAACAATTCGCACATTTTATATGAGCTTGACGGATCGCACAACTCATAACGCGAAACACAAGGTTGTCCCACCATTGACGCAGGCCAAATATTGCTCATCTTGGATTGTACACGAACTACGTTATATTCTTCAATATGCATTATGCTTCAAACGGGTGAAAATTACTTATATTTGTTTAATGTTAGACCAAACAATTGAAAATCTTTGTTTAAACACACATTACGTTCCCAATAACAGTGATTGAATCGGCTAATAACACATTAAAAACGACTATTAAATGGTTAATAACTGAGTTAAATGGGACCCGTTCAGCAAGTTATTTAAAGTTGAAATAAGATGAAGAGTTACTCTGTGCAGAGTATAGGGATTAGGGATACTACGATGGATTTGCATTGCCTGTACTCTACTAGTTCACATGTTAAACGTAGTACTGCATATATGAAACCATGCACAGAAGGCCTTGTCAATCCCCTTAACCAAACTAGTTTTTCACATTTTCATGATCCGATATAATCAAACATGGAAGTGTGACAGTGTCATAGAGTTAAATTTAAACTTTTTTCCAGTGTCCCCATTCGGTTTTACTTGAGGCATAATTATTTTCCGACGGGAACAACACACACATTTGTAATACAAAGTCCTTTTGATTTGCATGGGTTGGATAATTTTCTGTTATTATTTTTTTAATTAAAATGGCGCACAGGGGCAACAAAACGAATGATATGGAAACAAACAGGTTTTTTCACCACAGCCAGGATTATCTAATAATTATTCTCACGTTATAGATTTTGGTGACTGCTCGGTGCACCCCACTCACCGCCCACCCCACCCCCCCCCCCCCCCCACCCACACCGTCACTGAGTGAAATATCACGGCATTTCGTGACCTATTGTTTGCAATGTCACGTGCAGGACATCACAAAACAAGACGTCCATCCAATTATGGGCTAATGTTGGCCCACCGTCTATGACGTTAGACCAACATTAGCCCATAATTGAGTGAAGGTCTTGTGTTTTCCGGTCACACGGCGCCGCATGTCGCCGTCATGATGCCGCGTTGTTCTGTTATTAATATCCGAACCAACCCTTTCAGGACTGTAAACTCTAAATGCTTATCATGTAATATCATCGTAGTGCTATCTCGCTCTTGTGTTCTATGCCAGAAATTGTATCGCCTTTACACATCGCTTAATCATATATCATACCCCCTCATTGTCTCGCACTTTCCTTGTTTCACTTTTTCTTGTTTCGGTATACGTAATTTTGTTTTTCCATATCGTTGCTTTGAACTTTTGTTGATTCAAAGAGATGTACAAGATATGCAATGCAATACAATGCAATGTAATGAGCTACAATGCAATAAACATAGCACAACACAGCACAATGCAATGTAAAGCACATTATGTTATTATTATTCAATGCAATGCAATGCAATGCAATGCAATGCAATGCAATGCAATGCAATGCAATGCAATGCAATGCAATGCAATGCAATGCAATGCAATGCAATGCAATGCAATGCAATGCAATGCAATGCAATGCAATGCAATGCAATGCAATGCACATTATGGTATTATTATGCAATGCAATGAAATGCAAGGCAAGGCAAGGCAAGGCAAGGCAAGGCAAGGCAAGGCAAGGCAAGGCAAGGCAAGGCAAGGCAAGGCAAGGCAAGGCAAGGCAAGGCAAGGCAAGGCAAGGCAGGCAATGCAAGGCAAGACAATGCAAGGCAAGGCAAGGCAAGGCAAGGCAAGGCAAGGCAAGGCAAGGCAAGGCAAGGCAAGGCAAGGCAAGGCAAGGCAATGCACGGCAAGGCAAGGCAAGGCAAGGCAAGGCAAAGCAAGGTAAATCGATGCAATGAAAGATATTCCAATGTAATATAATGCAATGCAAAGTTATGTAGTGCAATGTAATTCAATTTAATGCGATGTAATTTAATGTTAATGTAATGTTTAAGTTAATGTGATAGCATGCAATGCACATGGTTTTTGCAGAAGATAGTTTGTTACTTTGTCACCCATCTTTGATGCTCAGCCAGCAATAAGCCAGCAGTGGTGCCACGTCTGGTCTTTACAGGTATGTTTTACCTGTTATTACAGGTGATCGCACCTGGCGCCCTTACAGCATGACACGGCATCACCATGTAACGCCATTAACCTTTACCGCACCAGTATCAACAAAAGTCCTTGTATGTCTGTGTTTGATTAGCTCTAAAGTAATCTGTTTTTTTTATGTGATTTCGCAGAAATTTAAAATTTCCCCAATCCGAGGAGT
This sequence comes from Flabesymbios commensalis, assembly GCA_964017125.1. NCBI lineage: Eukaryota > Metazoa > Annelida > Polychaeta > Terebellida > Flabelligeridae > Flabesymbios > Flabesymbios commensalis. The sequence goes on along the minus strand of OZ024914.1, from coordinate 74,745,444 downwards.
TTTCAATCACTTGATGTTGTGAATCGCGTCAGCGAGACACAACTTCATGTGATTAAAAATTTTAATTTATCAGCCCAGAGGCCATAGGGTTAAACTGATATTTATAACCGGTAACATATATCTTTCTCAGTCTAAAATAGACCGCTCCAAATGTCGTAAGGCAGCATTTACCACGAGTAATTAGTGATGGAATAATAGAGTGTCTTGGTGTTATAATCAATAGTAATTAATACTGGTAAAAGGTCACGACACCTTGACTCTTAACCCTTTAAGCACCACAGTGTCGTATTTATGTACCACATTAAATGTAAATCGTCAAATATAAAAAAGCTAAATTCATCAAAACAATGGCCAGAACCGGCGATGGTGGTGGAATGAATAAACGTTGAAGATATTATATATTTTAACTTCTCATCTTGATCCTTTCCTTAATTATATTCTGGACATTTAGGATTCTTGCCCATGAGGCTATTATAATTTTTGTAATTCTTTCCGCGCGGGGATCGTGTATAGACGCAAAGAAAATAAAAATTCTTAAGTCGAAAGTCGGAAGAATTAAAAAGTTAAGCATGACATTGGGTTGAAAAAAATTGTAACGTCACTAATGTAGCAAATAAACGTAATTATTTTAAATGATAATTTTCAAGATTTAGAAACAAGAAATAAGATCATACACCACTTTTAAGATGACCAATCGAAATCAGCCAATGGAGGTCAAAGAGTGGGCTGTATAGATGTAGCACTTTTATTAGGATGACAAGCGTCGTAATAGAATAAAGCAATAAACAGACATATGCTGTAGAACCGTCTAAGTGCCGTGTTCTTATGTCTGGCCATATAAGATCTAGGCCCTATTGTATTATCAGACAAAAAACTATTGTCTGATTCCATTAGGTTAAATAAAAGACCTCGAGAACTGCGCACTGCCAAACTATGGCAAAACAGAACCATAGCGTCCACTATTTAAAATAATTATAGGTCTACTTTAGTAGAAGTCGTATTAACTAACATATACGTAGTTATTATAACCAAGAGTATATATTTTTGCTGATTTCTCTGTCAAATAGCAATTTATTTTCATGATATTTTGCATTAGTTTTCTGGTGACACCAGAAAACTAATGCAAAATATCATGAAAATATATTGCTATCTGACAGAGAAATCAGCAAAAAATGTGTAGCTTACATGTTACTGTTTATTACATGTAGTTAATTGCTCATTATGACCACCCTATTAATTGCTTTGACATATTTTTGTATAAACCATTGAGACCAAAAGGTTTTTTCAATTTGAAATCATCATAAATGTTTTTTGTTAGACTGCTCCGCTTCATTTGACTAGCTATGTTATGGGTCTACAGCCATTGTAAATATGTCAACCCTTACAGTGCGGGACTTTAGACCGCATAATATGACGTTATTATGACGTCTATAGTCGATCTCCGCACTGTAAGGGTTAACCCTTCCACCGCTAACCATGAATATAGTCCTTTTAAATCCGTCTTATTAGCCGTTTAAATCACAGTTATTGGGAACGAAATGTGCGATTAAACATCAAGATTTGCAAATGCTCGATCTCAAGTTAAATAAAGATAACAATCAGTAATTTTCACCCACTTGAAGTTGTTGGTCGCGTGAGCAAGGCGCGACTTCAGGTGGGTGAAAAATTAGATTATTTGATTTAGTGCTTTATGGTTCAAGTTTTTATTATGATTTTTTTTTATAATGGGCACCACGAAAAACATATTGATGGTTTACACAATAGATGTCATCCTGTCGTTACAGATTATACTCGTCATGTGTGTTCTTGACTGTTATGCACACCCCGGAGCCTTAAACCGTTTTGAGCACATATATCTCGTACTACCCAGTAAACACGGGACGGGACGTGGACACAACATTAGCCCTACCAGCGACGTCAGAATCTGACGTCTACAGATGTCAGATTTTGACGTCTAAAGTCGATACCCGCGCTGAATGAGTAAACATATTTATAATGGCCCATAACATAGATAATGAAGACATTTATGAAGACTTCAAATTGAAAAAAAACCTTCGGTTCCCAGCATATGGTATGTACAAGTACATGAGAACATAACGGAGTGACATTGAACATAATGACACCAGAGAAACGACCTTGACAGAGCAGATCTGGTTATTCTGCCTTGTGCACGTCGCCCCTCAGGGGTAGTAGTGCGGCTGTTCTATTTAGTGTTTATTACCTTGTCAGACGCACGCGCGCCGCTCGTTAGTGACTTTGTTCCCCTTGCACCCCCCGGGGGACGTGCCCTGGGAACGTACCCCCGGGGTATAAATACCTCCTGCCGGCTGGTTGTCATGGCTAGAGACACAGGTGCTCCATCCACGTGATACACGGCGAGATGTCCCCTTTGTAGATTGGCGGATCCAGGTGAGGGGGGGGGGCAGGGGGTCCTCACCCCCCCTTTTTTCCAAAACTGAATTGCCTGAAGTGAACATAGATTAAAATGGACAAAATAGTGAATCATTTTTAATTTTTTCGTCGGGGGTTGACCAATGTTTCCATGTTTTTCCACCGTCTGCGACGTTGTGCCAACATAAAAACAACATTTGTGGCCGAAAAGATTTCAATCGGACTCGGCAAACCCAGCAAACAAGTACATTGAACCAGTGTTGGTTTAATGTTGGGCCAGCATCGCAGACAGTCGGCCAACATCAAACCAGCATTGGCCCGATGATTCGTATTTGCAGGGAAGTATAGAGGGCAGAAAAAATTATATCACTTTTTCAAACTATTTGTTGCACTTGCAATCGAATGCAAGTTATACGGATTAAAACAAAAAAATCTTGAAGAAACGACGGTATTTCTAAGGATGCATTGACCTAGAATAAGCAGACCGCTTTCGTAGAAACTAAATTGTCCAATCATCGGTCAAATGGTTAATTGACACTTGAGAATGTCCTCGTGTCCCTGAATTCTCGTTTATAAGAGACAAAACTAAAAAATTGGCATTGCTTGATTCCCAAATTAAAAAAAAAACGGGCACATCCGCCTCTGAAATGGCAACATATATTGCAGGTATTGTTTCACTCTCTGCAGAAATAAGACGACTGCCGTGCAAAGAAAAATGGCAGTATCTGCTTACTTTACAAGTAAGCAGATACTGCCTTTTGGCTTTGGAGCAGTGCAGCTGAAGATAATACGGAGGTGATCACTCACTAGAAAGGGGAGTCTTCAAGGTCACCTTGCTCCTCCATTATAGTTCTGTGCCTCCCTAGCCTCCTCCGTCTTACTCCTGTCTCAATGACACAAAATCCGCCCTGAATTAACTCGCCTCGTTGAGTACGAAGAACAAATGGAGGACGGTGTCCCCCGCTTCAGTGGGATCATGGCAGATGACCACTATTTTATTGAGCAAACTGTTTGTCTTTCCTATTTCTCATGGACAGAGAAACAGCAGTAACTTGTTAAGTTATCAGTTAAAGTCGTTTGCCTTTGCCAGACAGCCGCAATTGTCTAAAAAGTCGTATTGTGGCTTGGTGTATTGGGTTCGAATCCGGCCCCAATCGGGTCGGCAAAGGTTCGCCTTTAAATTGTAGGACAAAGAAAAAAAAAGTTTGCCTTTGTATTGTACGTTTGTCCTATAATACCAAGTCCTTTGTGCGACTGTCGCCATTTTGTCTAACCCTGCATAAGACTGTTTCCCCCTTGCTCCATTCTTGTGTAGAATTGAAAAAAGATTTGCGAGAGGCTCCACGACACTGGACTAACATTAAACCAGCATTGGGGTTCACAATTCGGATCTGAGTTGTGGATCAACCCCGTATAAGGTTGTTTTTCGCTCCCCCCCCCCCCATCCTCCTGGGGTAATCCGCCCTGTATAAGATTGTTTTTCGCTCCGCATCCCATCCTCCCGGGATGAACACCTCTACCGGACCGGAAACAATCCAATCATGTAACAGACGAGGCGACTCCTCAACCGACAGATAAAACTAGACCACCAATTACCTGCAAGGCCGCTACTGGCTGATATACTGCAGAGGGGCAGAGTGCTGCCCATCAAAAACTAGACATTCACCCATTGTTGGTTCAATGTTGGGCCAGCGTCGCAGACGGTGGCCCAACATTGAACCAACAATGGTATATTGTCTAGTTTTTTTGCTGGGCATATTGGCATCAAGGATTTAAATGTACTACACCAGGGTAAAGTGGTGCATACTGGCACCAAGGGATTTAATTAATGTACCGCACTGGGGCACAGCGGGGTACGTTGTCATCAAGGGATTTAAATGTATTTCACTAGGGTAAGATAGGGCATGCTGGTATCAAGTGATTTAAATATACTGCTCCCAGGTAAAGTGGGGCATACTGGCACCAAGGGATTTAAAGCGACTCAATCAGGCTAAAATCGTCAAAAAATCGGTGATTTTATTTTGGCTTCTTAAAATGACCATATGATGTAAACATGTCCATAGAATAGAACTGCAAATTTTTTTAATTTTTGTGCTGCGCATTTACCAGTTAAGCGAGATATAGAGACGAAATAACCGGATTTCTTATTTTGGACATGCATGCTCGAAATAAGAAATCGAGAATTTCGTCTTTATAATTATCTAACCCAACTGGTAAATGCGCAGCACAAAAAAAAAATTGCAGTTCTTGTCTATGGACATGTTTACATTATATGGTCATACTCAGAAGTCAAAATAAAATCACCGATTTTTTTTGATTTTTTAGCCCGATTGAGTCGCTTTAAATGTACTGCACTCGTGCAGAGTGGTGTATATTGTCATACAATGGAATTATTGTATTTCACCAGAGTAAGGTAGGGCAAATTAAGACTATTAAGATCAGATAAATCTAAACCTTTAAAGCGTCTAAGTTGTAGAATTTAATTTTTCACCTACTTGAAGTTGTGTCTCGCTAGCGCGACACACAACTTAATGTGGCTGAAAATTCTTACTATTTGTTTAATTTGAGATCAAACGTTTGCAAATTTTGATGTTTAAGCACACATTTTATTCCTAATAACTGATATAACTTGCTGATAAACAGATTAACCCTTTAACCGCCGGTGTCGCATACATGCGGGTTTTCATTTTTTATTAGCACATTACGTACCACTTTTTAAACATGTTAAAGATAAAATATGACATCAATCAGCAATATTTGAAAACAGTTGACCTCCATTTTGTCAAATCTGAATAATTTTCACTCACTTGAAGTTGTGGATCGCGTCAGCGAGACACAATTTCAAGTGGGTGAAAATTCAGATTGAATAATTTGGCGGTTAAAGGGTTAAAACGATTATAGCTTAGCGTGTAATGGGTTATTAGGTGTCTCCAAATCATCAGCGGTGAATTGAAAATGTGCATGAAATACTGTGAGATACATTTTACTGGTATTTCTCACCAGGTCGCCAATCACACACAAGGTCGCTACATGGTGACAGGGTGGTACACCAGCCCAGCTAACACAATATATTAATCCAATGTAGATTCAATGTTGGACCACAGTCTGCGATGGTAGCCTAGCATTGAGAGAATGTCTGGTGCTATGTTGGCTGGGACGTCGACACCAGATGAGCACAGGGATTTCAACAATGTAGATGCTGTACCAACGTCTGCGACGCTGGCCCAGCATTGAATGAACATTGTGTGAATGTCTCTTATTGGCTGAGGACACCAGATAAGATGAGACAAGGGATTTCAACAATACCCTTAATGATTTCAACGCGTTACTAAACCAGACCTGCAATTACCTACAAGGCCACGGCAGATAACACAGTGAAAGAGGAGGTAGCCTACCGAGCAAGCACGAGACATATATCCAATGATGTTTTAATGTTGGTCCATCGTCGTAGACGATGGACCAACAGTAAAACACCATTGGATCACTGGATCATCGTGTTTTCTGGGAAGCTCATCGTACATGGAGTGCTGGATGGCACACCACAGACTATGACGTAGACACCAGATTGGGACAGAGTTAAAGCATTGCATATTGCCAGATTTTCCTCAATACAAGAGCAAAGATAATTTAGAGAGTTAAACAAATTCATTATGGGATGTTGATAGATATGTTGCCACACGATTCCGCTATTGGCGATGAAAGGGACATCGTCACCCTATGATTTGACTTTAACTGACTGTGCAATAAATTATAGTTACAACTCTGTGCAAAACGCTGGGGACAACACAGTCGGTTATAAGGAGATGGTCATGTCAAATAAAAATGCATCAGTGTTGCTTCAAAGCCCGCGATACATCAATTTCTCCAGCTTGTTGGAGTAGTCATTTTTATAAAATACACTACGTGAATGAGTCATGAGTAAGTAGAATTAAATAGCTCACAATATATAGCACCACTGTATATAATAATTATTATTTAGAGTATCTAGGCCATTGTACACCTAGTTTTAGTCATAGTTGTCAAAATGTCTAAACTTACCTGGTGCAGTAACACTAATTGGGCTATTTTATTTTTTGTTACTAAAATATTATTACACTAAAGTAATTGAAGAATAAAACCTAAAATCCAATGACTGCTGAATCACCTCGCATGGTTTAAATTTGAAAAAAACATGACTTTAACTAGGTGGTGGGTTAATCCCTTCTATGTTTACGACGATTATGATTTCAATATCAGTTGATATTTAGCCCCTCCACCCTGCATGCCCCCTTCATAACAAGCTAACGACCTCGTGGAAATGTTACGGAAATACTTTGTCGGGGCTGCGAATGCCGGGAAGTTTTGTTGCCATGACGATGAGAATCGTCAAAGAGTAAAGTGGCCTGACGGGAGCAATATTTTATGAAGCAACGGGATGGTAATGCATTGGTGAAAGGGGAGACACAATCATGATGTATCCCTGTCCGAGGCGAATAGAAAACACTAACGCGGCCTATTAACCCGTCATAATACCCATGTGTTTGGTTACATTTTCATTCACTTTGAGGTGACAATTGAAAATGGAAAAATATGTAATATTATATGTTTCCTAATTTTATTGTGTAAGTTACCCCTGCCTCAGTAGCACACACACTATAACAACGCAGTCTATTGACCTGTGATGCGTCTCTCCTCATTTTCATTGACCTTGAGGTGAGATTCTCACCTCAAGGTCAGTGAAAATGATCACATGTAATATTTCAACTGAAAGCTCTGATGATTATGTACCATGTTTTTTAGCCAAGGAATGTTATTATGTCAGCAGTCATGTAGCCTAAGCACAAATGAGACAATGGTACCTAAAGGGTTAATTAGCCATATGTGCTAATGTGGGTCTCAATGAATGTATTATTATGTGTGGTCCTGAAATGCGACGACAATAGAGCTTAAATGGCTAATTACACGTTAATGAAGTCTCCTCGCCCATACCAAGGAGGTTATATCACTTCCTTGTGCATAGTAATAAGCACTCATATTTCATCAACTGGACATATTTTTGCCGTGCAACAGGTTTGGCTTTGAATCCACATAGCGACACATATTACTTGAAAGGTAGGTCGGGGGCCCTGATGCAGTGGTTGAAGCTGCCTGCTTGGAAAGTCGAAGATCGCGGGCTCGAGCTCTACTCTGGCCTTCAAGTTTCAAAGAAACTAAATGTTTCTTCTCCGCTCACTCGTAAAGATTCAATATTGTGGGGAGCCTCTGTAAAAGAGAGGTAGCGTGCTCGACCTCACACCGTCAGGGCTCAAATTTTTATTCCTGTGTCTGGAGGCAGTGTCATATCATTCATCTCACCATCCTTAGGAGATTCTCCTGACCCAGTTTAGTCTATATGAGCACAAAGATGGCCCAAAGCCCCATTCGTTTCATTTCATTTTACTTGAAAGGTATTTTTGCCGCCACATTATGTACAGCTCGCTAGACTGCCATGGCACCATGACATTATGAACCATGGAGGAAAAAGATCTTTCTAACTCTGTGGCTTGACAGTAATATTCAGCGGGTCCAGGCTTTTCCCTCGCTATAGTACATCACTGTGCATAAAAACCGGTAAATCCGCGACCTCATGACAGGAACAATATTTGGTGAAGTCTTTCCACAAACACACGTGATCAAAAGCTGGTTTACCGTTTGACCGGCGTCTGCGACGCTGGCCAAACGCTAAACCAGCTTTGGGTCGTTGCTGGGCTGAAACGCGTGGGTGATAAATGACCCGGGTTATCATTGAGTATTCACGTCTGAGGGAAACATGAACCTGAACTGAATCACAATGTCACTAGCCTTTCATCTCATTCACAAAGTAGATTTAGTGTTGGGCCAACGTCGTAGACGGTGGGCCAACATTAAACCAATATTGCTTCAACGTTTTTTTTTGTCTGCTGGGAAGCAGAGCGGAATCACCACACTTTCATCACAGTCCATCTAAAGGTTCCCATTCATACAAATATTCTGGGACAGACTGCCCTGCTTTCCAAATGAATAAATGAATGAATGACTGACTGAATGAATAAATAAAACGATCTTTGGTCAACAATACATTGCAATGCTTTTCATTACAATGCAATGCAATGCAATGCAATGCAATCCCATTGCATTGCATTGCATTGCATTGCATTGCATTGCATTGCATTGCATTGCATTGCATTGCATTGCATTGCATTGCATTGCATTGCATTGTATTGCTTTGCATTGCATTGCATTGCATTCAAAGCAAAGTAATGCAATGGCATGCAATACATTGCATTGCATTGCAATGCAATGCAACGTAAAGTAACGCAGCACAGTGCAGTGCAGTGTAGTGCAAAGCAATGGCTCATGTTTGCTTTGAGGAGAATCAGACCAGTGTCACAGACGGTGGCCCAGCATTAGAACACCATTTGACAGATGTCACGTTTCTTTCAGAGACTCCTCGGCGAGTTGACCTTTTCCATTGAAAGCATTCCCACACGGCGCCAATCTGTGGTTAAGAATCTAGATGGAGTGATTGGGGTTTTCATCACGCTCAGGGATATTACGAGTGCCAGAACCCAGAAAACCAATAAATAACCTTCTCTTTTCTTTAATAACCTTTAGAGATCTTACATTACCATGGACGAAAATGCCATGTGAGTTATCACGCTATCTTCAGGGGCGCCGCGGATCTAGAATTAAAAAGAGGGGGGGGGCGTGTCGATTTTATATCCTCTCACCAAAATAAATTCCTTACAGCGCGGGGATCGACATTAGACGTCAGAATATGCCGTTTGCAGACGTCAGATAGGCCTACGGGCGTCTGAAGTCGATCCCTGCAAAGTAAAAATATTTATTTTGGCCGTATGCCGATAACATAGGTATTCAAATAAAGCGGAAAGTGCTAACTAAGACCTTTATCTGTTTATAAATTTCAAATTGAAAAAAAACATGGCTCCATGGCTTATACAAAATTATCACAGCGCTTTAAGGGTGAAATTATAGTTATGCACATAGAGAGTGTTCCAAACAGTTCAAAGAAATGGGGCGCGCAGTGCTGTCTCTGTATGTGAAGTGCACTGTAAGGAGCAGTTAGAGTCATTCGGTAAGAGAATAGTATAGTTCATAATCGAGACTTGTCGCTGTTTTAACTTCCTCAACATTTAGATTTGAAATAGCGGCTTGAACAGCTGTCAGCATCTTCTTCTTTGGTTTACAGGTGCAAATTCAATGTTGAAGACGGGACCAGGTATAGGCCTACGTGTGGAATGATGAATCTGTTTTATTTTGTTTTTACACATTTCAAACATAAATAAAAAATACAGTGGCACAATAAGTGCTATCATGATCATTTATGTCTTACGGAAAGTGTGCAATTAAATTAATTTAATGAATACAGTGATTATGTGTGATGATGAAGAAGCGGTCACATGCTAACCCTTTTCAGCGCGGGGATCGACTTTAAACGTCAAAATCTGACGTATGATGTAGACGTCAGATTCTGACGTCTACATTCGATCCCCGCACTGAAAGAGTAAATATTTATAATGACCGTAGACCCACAACATAGGTATTCAACGAAGCGGAAAGAGCTGACTAAGACATTTATGATGATTTCAAATTAATAAAACCTTTGGTCTGCATGGTTTATACTGAAATATTTCAGCGTTGAATGGGTTGATTAAGTGCAGGGATTTACATGGTAGTCTTTTATGATATTTATAGAGTGTGTGGTTATTGATACAGGCCCTGGAAGCATTTAACTGTGGAGGACTGTGGGATTTATAGATGTAAACTGTTTCATATCTCGATCGTTCTCGAAAAAAATCTCTATTCGGGTGCACCTTACACTACCGTCCGTATAGGCCTAATGCTGATGCGCAGATTTCAGAAAATAACGTAAAACTAAATTCACAGTATTTTAACCCGTCCCAACAGACATATACGTTGAATCAATGCTGGTTTAACGTTGGTCCAGCGTCGTAGACGGTGGCCCAACGTTAAACCTACATTGATTCAACGTATGTTGGTTTAACGTTGGTCCAGCGTCGTAGACGATGGCCCAACGCTAAACCAACATTGATTCAACGTCTTGTGTCTCCTGGGTTACAGCGCTGAAATATTTCTGTATAACCATGGCGACCAAAGTTTTTTTCAATTCGAAATCATTATAAATGTCTATGTTATAGGCCTAGGTCTACTGCCGTTATAAATATTTTACTTCTTTCAGTCAGTGTCTGACGTCTAAATACGTCTAAATACGGTCCCTCCTTGAGAGGGCTAACGTTGCATAATATACTAAATACAATCAAGACCGTCTTTTGTTCCTGCAGCAGGTGAGCGTGGAATCGCATCAGCTGTTACTTCTCAGACATTGAGACAAGCCCACGTGTTCTCTGATATACGGCGGTGAATATGCCCGCACGGTGCCCGCACCTGATACTCCCGGTACTTCACAGTCGCCGCCGATGCGGACAGGATCACACACGAGGGAGAGAGTGCTAGGTTTCATACGCTAAGATTTCCGTTGCCATGGCAGCAGGTGACCAGGAATTCATTATGTCAGGTCCTGGTTGGCCCATACGTTGTGCACGTGACGTGTATAATGTCACCGCCGATCGCCAGAGGCCGTGCGGGGTCCGATAGGGGCAGTATCTCAGAGGACACCACTCAACCAATGCTGGTTAGATGCTGGACCAACAGTGTAGACAGTGGGCCAAGATTAAAACAGAATTGTTTTATGGTTTTTGGGTCAGCAGATTATACGCTGGGCCAATGTTGGTTTAATGTTGAGCCATCGTCTACGACGCTGGCCCAACATTAAACCAACATTGGTTAAAGTCCCCCGTTTGCTGGGATACTTTCTCTGCTGTGTATCCTGTCCACAGAGGGTAATCAATGTGAAAAATACGGTGCTGTATATCCTGTCCACGGAGGGTAATCAATGTGCAAATACGGTGAACACAGATGGCTATTTTAGAATTATATTATTCATTCCGCCAGATGTTGCTGAAAAATACTTGCAATGTGTTCCATTATAGACCAAAGATTCATTAAATATTGTCTTTGATATATAGGGACAGACAGACAATGTTGTTTTTGTCAAAGTCAAAGTTATTTTTGACTAATATGCCATTATTTTAATTTTGACAAAATATAAAATTAATACAACATTTTTGGTAGGCTACACGTAAGAGGTTAGTTTTGTAAAACAAAAGGCTATTTTGACAACTTAGGCCTAAAAATAGCTCTATATATGAATATATATGGAGGTAGAGTGATAATTTATTTATCCAAAAGTTCCTCTTGCCCAGTTCAGCCTATCTCTGTACAAATATGACGTAAATATATATTAGAAGTAATCCTATTTATTTCCCGGCACATACTGCAGAATGATAAGACACGTGACATACCGAGGCACTCTCTGTCGACCTGACGCCCCGTGACATTATTTGTGGAAGGATTTAGTTTCCAGTTGGGCGGGCAATTGACAAATCCATGGGCGGAGTAATACATGTCTGCCTGTTACTAATTCTTATCGCGTCGACGTTAACATCACGCATGTCGCCACCACCGAAATTTGTAATATGTCAAAGGGAACATTGTGTTCAGCATCGCGTGGTGAAAACGTACGCATTTTTTCTCATTTGATCAAGTTTGAATACATTATACCAGGATTCAAATTCACCGTGGTGGATGAATTTCGCCGATTTCTCCGTCAATTCTCAATCAATTTTCATGAAATTTTACACACACTATTTTCCATTCATGTCGTGACTACCCTGAAAGTTTCGCGTAGTTTTGATAAGTATTTAAAAAGTTAGACCATTTGACATGTAGTAAATAAATAAAAATGTTGCTCTCTATAAAGCCATTAGCTTCGTCTCAGAATTGTATTACATGTCAAAAGGTCTAACTTCTACAATACTTATTAAAACTTCGCGAAATTTTCAGGGCAGTCACGACATGAATGGAAAATAGTGTGTGTAAAATTTAATAAAAATTGGTTAAGAATTGACTGAGAAATCCGCGAAATTCAATAATCCTGGTTGATGAATTTAATGTGAATCCGACTATAGTTAACCCTTGCAACGCTGAAATATTTTTGTATAAACCCTTTAACCCTTACAGCGCGGGAATCTACTTTAGTCGTCAGAATCTGACGTCTGTAGACGTCAGATTTTGACGACTAAAGTAGATCTCCGCACTGTAAGATTAAAAATATTTCTAAATGCCGTAGACCCATAACATAGGTATTCAAAGTAATCGGAAAGAGCTAACTAAGACGTTTATGATGATTTCAAATTGCAGAAAACTCTATGGTTGCGAGGTTTCTTACAAATTTATTCAGCGCTTTATGGGTCAAACCAAAGGGGTTATTCAATTTGAAATCATCATAAATGACTTAGTCAGCTCCTCTCGCTTCATTTGAATATGTATTTTATGAGTCTACGGCCATTATAAATACATACGTCTTTAGATGTCAGATTATGGCGTCTGAAGAAGATCCCCGTACCGAAAGGGTTGAAGCGAGTCAAAGTTTGAAAAATAAAATCCTAAACCAATAATTTATAAATCATTAAATAACTACCAATATTACCGCAGTGAATTTGCAGATTTCAATTACTAGCACAATATAATATTACAGCCTTTTGTTATCATGGTTATATTGCTATTTGTTTTATTATTAAGCCTCGGTGATATTTACCGCATCGTACAAAGAATGTAAAAAACACATAATATGTATTATGCATGCTACATAGCGATACGTCTTGGCTGATAGCCTCAGGTAGTATTCCTAATGACAGCATCATTAACTTCAGCATCACCATTATTACCATTACTATTTAGCAAAAGTCATTATTCGAGTCTCTTTATTATTGGCAATTACCACAATGAAGGTGATATTTATCATATCAAATGCTCAACTTGTGTTATTTTTACAATAGTATGGAATTCGTTTATCTCACAGTAACCATGGTAACATCCAGCTTTTTTCATCGACATGTAGGCCTATTATTTAATTACCCGGTCATTTAGTACAAAGTATTTAATCAAGTTCAGTGGCATTTATATCTAAAATTTAATTGAAAACGTGTGACCCCTATGTGGGCGACATATAATATATATATCGCTATTAATTATTAGCGAGAAAGTATTCGTATAATTGGCATTGTATTTTTCTTTTTTGCTTAACCCTGTCAGTGCAGGGACCGACTTTGGACGTCAGAATCTGACGTATAAAGTTGATCACTGCACTGAAAGAGTAAATATTGATAAATTCCATACATATGTTATGTATTCAAATGAAGCGAAAAGAACTAACTAAAACATTTATGATGATTTCAAATTGTAAAAAAATTATTATCTTGGTTTAAATGAAAATATTTCAGCACTTGAAGGGTTATTAAATGAAGACATTCTGCGTACACAAAGAACTGGGAGTACAAGGGTCAACTGTGTGGAGAAGATGTCAAAATAACCTCGAGTTCAAAACATCTAATGGTCCTGAAATGATTTGATATTTTATTGCTTGACAGTTTTAGTAGCCCGGTGGACTACTGTTCACCAGAATGTGGTAGTCCGCTAGAAAACCCCAATTTTGAAACCACGCGGACTGCATGTGGCATCAACCATTGTTAACAATTGTACTGCTTAATCTGTATATTATTGAATTTATAAAAAAAATTAAAGTATATAACCCCTTTCAAGTCTGAATTTACCATAGTCATCTTCATCCACTATAAGCCGCGAATTGCTGCCGCAATTCTCGACTTGGATGAAGATGATTTGAACTCACTGGGTGAAAACTTAATGAGAATTGCCATGTATTGGTAAACCAGTTTCATAGACATTTTCATTGTAAATAAATAAATAAATACTTGTAGGAAAATTAGGGCTGTTTTCAGGGATGTAAAATGATGCTTTAATGTATCGTGAGGGTTTAACCCTTTAACCGCCAAATTATTCAATTTGAATTTTCCCCCACTTGAAGTTGTGTCTCGCTGACGCGATCCACAACTTCAAGTGGGTGAAAATTATTCAGATTTGACAAAATGGCGGTCAACTCTTTTCAAATCTTGCTGGTTGATGTCACATTTTATCTTTAACATATTTAAAATGTGGTATTTAATTTGCTAATAAAAAATGAGAACCCGGATATATGCGACACCGGTGGTTAAAGGGTTAAATGGCTAAATAGTATACGGGTTTCAAGGAGTTTCAGACCAAATAAGATGCAACCACTGAATTTGATAAAATCCTTTATGGTAAATGATCTGTTAACTATTTCAAGCCTGAATTTACCATTGTCATCTGTATCCACAATAAACCGAGAGTTGCTGTCGCAATTCTCAGCTTGGTAGTGGATGAAGATAACTTGAAATAGGTGGCAATAGAAAAAAAATATCGTTATTATTACAACAGTTCCGTGAAAATATTCGTTCAAAAAACCCTTAGTTGTAGGAAATTAAGTCATAGGCCTTCTTTAGAGATGCAAAATGATGCATCGTGAGGGATTGAAAGGTTAATAAAATCATGCAAGTTGGGATGTGTATATTTTTAATAAATGTAAATATTGAAAATTGCTTCAGCAATTCCGGCTTCAAGAGAATAAAAAATAGAAACAAGCACAAGGGGTAACTAATAATAGTTTTTTTTTGATATTTTATTCCACGCTGAATGGTTACAATGTTTGACCTTCGCATACATAATCTAAACCCGGCAGTACTAATTGGGTTCTTATTATTTCAATACAATTATTTTTATTCCCAATTTCCGCCCGCCTTGAACCTGTTTATGGGAGCAGGGCCGGAAATTAGACTCGGCGCTTCCGGTTGACTTTGTCAAGGTGATGTGGATGAGGTGCCTCAGTCAAGGTCATCTCTGACGGTCAACCCTTGACCCGGAATGACCGCATTAACATTTTATCTCCACGCAATGTGTGACCTTCTGTGACTCAAGGTGAACCTATTAAGTGAGTAGGCGATCATCTGAGCCTCCTACCTCATCTACCTCATCTGAGCTCCCTACCTCATCTGAGAGAATGGGTGAATAAATTAATATCTCCTTATGTCACTTTCAGCACATTGTGGCAATATTGTGACAAAATGGAAACCCGAATTCTGAATTACACCCTACTCAAATGTTATTTATAGTGCACAGCACCATATGCAACACTGCACACCCCCGACCTTCGAACAGTTTAGAGAACTGTAGCCACAGCTACGATCACAAATACTTAGTGCGGACCGGGATTCGAGTCAAGCAGGTCCACATCTCGAACCACAGCCGATCTAAAAGTCAAAGTAGTGTAATCAAAGTAGATTTCTAGTGATAACTGCGCGGGTGGACACACCAAAGAGAGGAAAGGAATCCAAGGTGATGTTACAAAATCGGATCGTCGCGATTACGAAGCCAAACGACAATATCTGCTCACTTGTGAAGTAAGCAAATACTGCCTTATTTTTTGAGAACATGTAGAAACCGGATTAATGTTTAATTACGTGTTCTTGCAATTTTCAAATTTGTTTTTATTTCATCTTCCAGTCAGCAATGGTGAAGTAGGCCAAGAAGAAAATTGGACAATAAGATAATGTCGTGCAAACAGCAGTAACTGCTTACTTTTCAACTAAGCAGTTACTGCTGTTTGATTCACATGACAGTAATTGGCCTGCGACACAGAGAGCATCATACTATCTGAAAAGTCACTATTAACCACTAATCATGACTATATAGTCGTTTTTAATCTATTTTATTACATAGTTATTGAGGAAGAAATGTGTGCTTAAACATCAAGAATTACAAATGTTTGGTCTCATATTAAACAAATAAGAGTAATTTTTATCCACTTGAAGTTGTGGCTCGCGGTAGCGAGACACAACTTCAAGTGGAGGAAAAAATATCAGATTAATTTATCGGATTAAGAGTTGAGAACTCACCATTATTACTAATCATATGTCATTGTCATCTCTCAAAGCTTAGATTCTCACAAATAGTAACATACTACCATTTCTACCTGTCGCCACTGACTCATCAACACACTGGCAAATGCAATCCACAGAGCGCAGGGAGAAAAAGTATTAGATTTATTTCTGACCAGATGTATTAATACCCCCTGAATATTTATATGCCGCCTGTCAAACGCACGAGAGCCAAATTACCGTCCCATTGCGGCCGAGTGTCACATGACCACTCGTCAGCCATCTTGAATTTTAGCTATATTAACCCTCTGTATGCGCCAGGTACATTCATGTCCCTGAATGGACTTATTACTTTACGCAAAAATAGAAATTGACGTGTTAAAGGTAAGCTTATAAAAGCAAATTTTACAAATTTCTTGAATTTTAATTTACAGAAAGATGAAAAATTATATGCTCAACATAAAATTTGATTCTCAAGGATGTGGAAGAAAATTTGCATTTTCTCCCAGCATGTAAAGGGTGGCGGCCATCTTGAATTTGTGCACATTAGTCTGCAAGGTCAGCGTCAATCAGAACCATTAAGGGATACTGTGGGCTGCTCGGTAAAGTGGGGCGCTGGGACAAAGCTGGTTCAATGTTGGCCCACCGTCGCAAATGCTGGCCCAACATTGTACCAACGCTGCGTCGACATCATCTGATTTCGGACCGGTCTATGTGGACGTGCCCGTCTGTGTGTGACAGGAGGTGAAGTCGGTCATCAGTGAAGCCGTCCTGCCTACAAACTCGGCCTTGAGTGAGGTCGTCACAGCACTGTGTCATCTCGGTTTGAACGATTTCGCGGTCACTCGCAATCTCGTCCCACATTGATCTCGCTACTATATCATCCCGAGTTCACTGATTTCGTCATAGTGATCTCGTCCCTCTTTTCTAGATGCAGTAATTTCGTCACATATTGATCTCGTACCCACACACATCACAGCTCTCGTCATAGCCATACATCACGTGTCCGGCTGGCAACAGGGGTCAAAATGTTCGACCCTCCGGCCTTGACCCTGGAAGGATCATTTATGGTGTACTTCTATGGTAAATGAGTTATCGCTTCATTCTGATCCGTAAACCATTTAAGCAGTTGTCACTTAGAGTGGAAGCACAGCAGGCTCTAAATATTCTACTTATATCTCCAATTATGATATGCAAACGGTGTTTATTTGAGTGCGATATGGGGAGATACAGCACTCGTCCAATGAATAAGGTGTCTTCAGTCTTCAGGCGATTATTCCTTATATTCATTGGAACTGTGCTGGTTTTTTAAAATATCGCGCGAAAAAAAGAGCAACGTGTGTATTTTCTCACACGATCAAGTCACACATAACATAACTGCCATAGATTGCAGTAAAACAAACTACAGAACGAGTGTGGTAAAAGCTGATACCGCTATAGGCCTACGTAACCTTATAGTGAAAACCACTGCACAGTGTCCGTATTCAATTTTATGGGCCAACCATTTTTGTTTAATTTAGGCTTCAATTTAATCGTCTTGGCTAATACACGTGTTCGGGGCACCACTCGATACAAATTCAGTGTTAGCCCTCAATTAAATTCAGTGTTAGCCCTTAATTAAAGTCTTTTTTCAATTTAAAATCATCATAAATGTCTTAGTTAGGTCTTTCTGATTCATTTGAATACCTATAATATGAGATTCCGGCCATTAGAAATATGTTGATTCTTACAGTGCAGGGACCGACTTTAGTCGTCAGAATCTGACGTCTACAGACGTCAGATTCTGTCGACTATAGTCGATCCCCGCGCTGTATTAAACAGAAAATTCAAAATTATTTTGGACAATTCAATTCTGGGCCCACCAATGGATTCACTGAGGAATCTCAACACTGATTTGAGCAGACAAAATTAAACCATTGGAATCAGTTTTATGTACATAGTTTCATGACTTGACGTGGATCGAAGTTTTGTTGCTAATTCCGCAGTCAGAAAGACGGCTAACCATCTGCCGTGCACGGCTACCAATCTACGATGCCAATAATAAGGTAAGCCTTGACATGGCGTGCGAGACTTCAACGTGATATAACGAGATCGGCTAGGTTTAAGTGCAGAGCGGTAATAGCTGAGAAATCAATGGTGACATGGTCGACAGGTCATTGATGGCTGCTTCCATTTCTGCCCGTAATTTAGGGACCCACCTATACATTTTCCTGAAAAAGTTTGCTGCTCAGTTTTTGCGAAAAATATGGTGGCAGCTTTTGAAAAAAACTATGTACACAAAAGTTTATGTATATAAAAGGGGGCGTGGCGCTCTGGTAGGGCGCCTGATTACCACGCCAGTCATGCATGCATCTCGGGCTCGAACCTCGCTCATTCGGCGTGGGTCTTTCAGAGAAACGATCATAAAACGTTGATAAAACGGAGCCCTTGGCACAAAGCTACGATGCCAATAAGAAGGTGAGACTTGACATCGCGTGCGAAATCTGAGCGTGATATAACGAGATCGGTCCAGTATTAGTGCGGGGCATCAGAGGCTGTGGCTCTGTCGTGCAAAGGCAAACAACTGCTTACTACAACATAGTTACTGCTGTTTGATTTTGCCTTGTAATTACTGTTGCTGAGTCAAACAGCCGTAACTGCTTACTTGAAAAGTAAGCAGTTACTGCTGTTTGTCTTTGTCTTGTTACTGTTGCCATGCTGAGTTAAACAGCGGTAACTGCTTACTGTAGCAGCTACTGCTGTTGGTTTTTGTACGTCAATGCAGATCTGAGAATCAATGGCTGTATGTACCGGTTGGTGGTCTGGTCAGCGTAAAGCTGGTCGGCGCACTGCAGATATGAGATTTTGACCCAATGCTGTTTAATGTTAGCCCAGCGTCGAGTGAGTGAGTGAGTGAGTGAGTGAGTGAGTGAGTTAGTGAGTGCGTGAGTGAGTGAGTGAGTGAGTGAGTGAGTGAGTGAGTGAGTGAGTGAGTGGGTGAGTGAGTTAGTGAGTGCGTGAGTGAGTGAGTGAGTGAGTGAGTGAGTGAGTGAGTGAGTGAGTGAGTGAGTGAGTGAGTGGGTGAGTGAGTGAGTGAGTGAGTGAGTGAGTGAGTGAGTGAGTGAGTGAGTGAGTTAGTGAGTGCGTGAGTGAGTGAGTGAGTGAGTGAGTGAGTGAGTGAGTGAGTGAGTTAGTGAGTGAGTGCGTGAGTGAGTGAGTGAGTGAGTGAGTGAGTGAGTGGGTGAGTGAGTGAGTGAGTGAGTGAGTGAGTGAGTGAGTGAGTGAGTGAGTGAGTGAGTGAGTGAGTGAGTGAGTGAGTGAGTGAGTGAGTGGGTGGGTGGGTGGGTGGGTGAATGAGTGAGTGAGTGAGTGAGTGAGTGCGTGAGTGAGTGAGTGAGTGAGTGAGTGAGTGAGTGAGTGAGTGAGTGAGTGAGTGAGTGAGTGAGTGAGTGAGTGAGTGGGTGAGTGAGTGAGTGAGTGAGTGAGTGAGTGAGTGAGTGAGTGAGTGAGTGAGTGAGTGAGTGAGTGAGTGAGTGAGTGAGTGAGTGAGTGAGTGAGTGAGTGAGTGAGTGAGTGAGTGAGTGAGTGAGTGAGTGAGTGAGTGAGTGAGTGAGTGAGTGAGTGAGTGAGTGAGTGAGTGAGTGAGTGAGTGAGTGAGTGAGTGAGTGAGTGAGTGAGTGAGTGAGTGAGTGAGTGAGTGAGTAAAATCAATTGCAATTTAAAGATCACGATACAAATTTTAATTAATATATCATTTAGTTTTATAGCTTTAACTTTAAGTCTGCGAAAATATCAATTCTCCAGTGTATAGTTAACTAAGTTTCACCACACGTGCCATCGGCATTAGTATTCAGATATAACCAGGTAATTATGGAGCATTCTACACCTAAATTGGATGCTATCCAGATCACTCGCTACCCGCGGCTATCCAGTGATCTGGTCATCATCCAATTTAGGTGTAGGGTTCTCATCTGCTTCACCAGGAAGGAAACCAGGGAACCAGGAAACCAGGCGAAGATGAAAGGCGAATACGACACCCAGAGTGACCCTCTACATTCTAGACGGCACCCATTGTGACCCTCTGCTCGCTAAAGCACCAACCCTTGCCATCTTAGGCCTGTATGATCGTAACGCCGTTTTTTGGTTTCTAAGCTAATAAAATAAAATAAATTTGCGAGATACCTATTTTTCATAAATAAAAAAAGCTTTTTTTCGTTAGGTTTGAAATAGCTTTATTTTTCAGCTCTATATGATAAAAATACAAACCAACAACTCAGTACGACAAGGTTTGATATTCTGGTTGTTAGAGGCCCACAACAAAATGAATTGGCACTTAACATAACCCTTATGAAGCTGATTATTTGTAGGCCTATATGCATCATGGGAAGGTCTTTTTTAATTTGAGATAATCATAAAGCTCTTTTCGCTTCATTTGAATATCTAGACTATGATTCAACGGCCATTATCAATTCTTTCAGTGCGGAGACCGTCTGTAGACGTCCGAATTTGACGTCTACATACCTGAGATTCTGACGTCTAAAGACGGTTCCCGCGCTAAAAGGGTTTAGAATTCAGATTTGTTAAAATAGGGTAATCATGCATTACTTTGTCCAGTTTAATGAAACTTTGGCCCAATGTGTCTTTTCCTATGGACTATATTTCGCATATATATTTTACTAGGAATAAAGAAATATTCCAGTAAATAAAATGTGAAAGTGTGACTGACAACATGCAAATTAGGTGTAAAATTACCATGGCACCTGGCATTTTACCTCGCTTTTTTATGAGAACTAGCAGAGAAGTCTCAGGACACCCTGAAGGACAATAGAATGTCAGGAGAAGATCAAGGTCATGCGCACAGCCTCGTTCCCACGGGGGCTGGCGAGGTACTCCCCGAGAAAAAGTGATATAACGCATGCTGAAATATTCATAGAAACTGTCTTGTTTTCCAGCTGTAACCGCTTGAGCGTAAATGGCTTCACTGAAATCTCTCGCAATTTTCTTTTATAATTGTTTTTTTTTTTTTGTCATTTTTTTTATTTCCAACAAACATGATACACTGTCTGAAATACAATACATGCTAGATGTGAAAGCTCATAGTTATAATCACCATTGGAAACTACAGGTACATCTGCCACTAATAACATAGAGTATAACCCCTTGATTTAAACAGGGTAATTTATATGAACAGATAATTATAATAGTAGTAACACTCATTGATCCATTATCTCGACAGAAAGTGTATTCATTATATTTACACAAACAGCTACGAAATCACAAGATGTATTCTCAAATTGCAATTTTGGTGTGAAAGTCGGCATAGGTATGTTTATTATACCAATTATTTAAATATCAATAATGACGGGTGGTGGTTAGTTGATACCGTCATGCGGACGACTGAACCACCCTCTAATTAGTAAGGCTACTATACTTGGTTCCCTGCTCACTCGTAAAGATTCAACATCGTGGGGAGCCTCTTTGGCCGAGTGGTAGCGTGCTCGGCCTGAGACCGCCAGGGTATGAATTTCGAATCCTGTGTCTGGAGGGCAGTGTCATCTCATTCATCTCACCATCCTCAGGAGGTTCTCCTGTCCCAGTTTAGTCTATATGTGCACAAAGGTGGCCTAAAACCCTATTTATTTAATTTCATTTACTTGGTTCCGAATATCCCCAATATTTAAAAAACGTGTAGAGGCGATACTTAATCTTATCAGCACAGGGACCGTCAGATTCTGACGTTTAAAGACGATCCCCGAACTGAAAGAATTAAAAATAATGTAATGGCTGTATCATTATATTATGGTGAAATATGGAGTATTTCTTCAAGAAAACCTGTTAGTCATCACAGTGTCTCTCTGGGGAAAAAGCTCATCACATAGTGTGGTAATGATGGTGATAGGTAATTATACTGTACATGAACCACCGTCAGTGAGGACACACCACCGCCTGCCTCGGTATTGACGACCTGTCAAAATAAAGCTCACAAAAAGAGGACATGACGGTCCTTACAGCCGCCGCGCAAAGACAAACAGCAGTAACTGCTTACTTGGAAAGTAAGCAGTTACAGCTGTTTGACTCTGCTGGATAGGGTGGCAGCGTAATCATAGCCTTCCCAGTGGGCTTGGTTTAATGCCAGCTGAATTTCATCGCCGTCAAGTCATGAATTACTAATGTACGATATTCACTTTGATTTCAGCGAGCCGCTTAAAGGGACTGGCTCAGGCTAAAATCATAAAAAATCGGTGATTTTATTTTGGCTTCTTAATGTGACCATATGATGTAAACATGTCAATAGACTAGAACTGCAAAAGTTTTTTAATTTTTGTGCTGCGCATTCACCAGTAAGACTAGATATAGAGACGAAATCTCTAATTTCTAATTATTGACAACCATGTCAAAAATAGGAAATACGGGAAGTTCGTCTCTATATCTCAGGTTGGGTTTTTACATCGTATTTATCACAGAGGGGTGAATGGTCGGGTAGCATGCCGGCTGACAGGTGGCTGGATGCCTGGCTGGCTGAATGAATGGATGCCTGATTGGTTGGCTGACTGGCTGGCTGGCTGACCGGTTACCTGGATGGATATATGGATGGATTGCTAGCTCGCTAATTGGTTAGTTGATTGGTTGGCTGGCGACCGGTTTTGTTGGTTGGTTGGCTGATGGCATGCCTGGTTGGTTGGTTGTTTGGTTGTTTGGATGGCTTGCTAGCTGGCTGGCAGACTGGCAGATTGACAGGCTGGCTGGCTGGCTGGCTGGCTGGCTGGCTGAATGGATGGCTGGCTGGCTGGCTGGCTGGCTGGCTGGCTGGCTGGCTGGCTGGCTGGCTGGCTGGCTGGCTGGCTGGCTGGCTGGCTGGCTGACTGGCATTCACTCATACACCGAACAAATGCTTTGTTTTCACTATCTCTTTAACCAGATGCCACATTTCTAGTGATTAAAAATCAGTTGATTATGTGAAAAAGTGAGATAAAAATCTAAGGCAAAAAGTATGAGTTGTGGGAACAAAATGCGCCATGATTGATGTGTGTGTTGATGAGGCCACCTGTCATCAGGTGTCACACACTGTCATGGCGTGTGACAGAATTTTGTCTGCGACGTGATCACAACAAACACGACATATTTACCCAATGCTGGATCACTGTCGGGCCACCGTCTACGACGCTGGCCCAGCATTGAACCAGCATTGGATAAATGTCCCGCCAATGTCTTGTGTTTGAGGTAACGCACAGGGTAACATGAGAAAGACACGTCAAATAAAAAAAGTGAGATGATCCCAGCAAACAAGATACATTGACACAATGTTGGTTCAATTTTAAGCAAGCGTCACAGACAACATTGAACCAACATTGTGTCAATGGATCACGTTTGCTGGGATTGCAGAAAAAATTGTGTATGTTAGATGTGTAAACAATGTTGACATCTGGTTGTGTTGTGCTGAGGATTCCATACCACTTAGAAGGCAGTAGTGGTCAGCACTACCGTCTGTCACGCTAGAGCTCTGCAGTTCGTCTCCTGCTCTCAATAGACTATTCATGTTTAAAAAACATATTGTTTATTCCCCGCTCACTCTTAAAAAAATATTGTGAAGAGCCTCTTTGGTCGAGGGATAGCGTGCTGTGGTGCCCTTGGAGCTAGAAGGTGCTAAACTGCCACTTTGTAAAGTGGTAGTTTAGCACCTTCTAGCTCCAAGGGCACGCTGTGGTGCAGTGACCATGCACGTAACACAAAATAACCAAAATGTATTTGATCTCAATGGACGCTATATTCATCAAGCAAGCCACTTTTAATGTCAGGTAGGGGTGCCTGGTGTGATTAAAGCTGCCTGCTTGGAAAGTGGGAGATCGCGGGTTCGTCCCCACTCTCTGACATTCAAGTTTCAAAGGAACAAATGTTTCTTCCCCGCTCACTTGTTAAGATTGAGTATTGTGGAGAGCCTCCGTGACCGAGAGATAACGTGCTCGGCCTCAGACCGCCAGGGCTCGAATACGGAATCCTGTCTGGAGTCATGACCCCAACTAGTACAGTCAGTTAACAGCAAGCATTTACCGAATGCTGGTTTAAGGTTGGGCCAGCGTCGCAGACGGTGGACCAACCTTAAAACAACATTGGTTCTTGAAACGCCTGTTGTTTGCTGTGACAGAAATCAGAGTTGTGAAGATGTCTATCAGGGGCATGGAATGTCAGGGTGTCTCCCCCTGGGGAGGGAGAGATAAACAGACCTAGTGCCCTCTGGCCCCCGCTTTTCCCTCCTCACAGCTGGCTCATTCTGCTCCACCCTCCCTAACATATACATAGGCCCCCTACATCATGGATGATTGTAGAAAATGGAAAAATTAGTTTTTTCTGTTTATTTGGCAACTATCCTGAAAATTTCGCAAAAAAATATCGTAGTTTGAAGCTTCAGGCTCAAAATTACATTACCTTTCAAATGGTCTAACTTCTGTAATAAGTTACGAGCGGACTCACTAAATTGCGGAATTTTCAAATTTGTTGCTGGATGAATAGAAAATAGTGTAAATTTCATGAATATTGCTTGGGGATTGATCAGTGAACAATCCATTAACAACGCTTTCTGCACAATCATCACAATATCGCGACAGAAGGAAGCCAGAAGTCGGGACTATGCCCTACTCTTTTTGAATGACTTCAAGGGCTCTTTATAGTGCACAGTACCATATACATTACTGCACACTACAGGTATTTGAACAGTTTGGAGCACTGTATATGCACAACCCCGATGACAAACATCCAACCCGGCCGCGATTCGAACACAGTATCTCTGAGTATTGAGCCACAACTGGACCGAATGAGCCATCGGGACCGGCGATTGATCAGTGAAAAGCCATCTTCAACAAACAAGTAAATTAAGGTGGCAATTCGAGCTACGCTCTGCGTAAAGGTCCAGATTTGGCTGGACAAGATGTGAAAAGCTAGATTTTATTTTCGACAAACATCCACCGTCAAATGATCTGTAGCTCAATACCCCCTCCCCCCAGCAGAGAAAGGTGCCTGGATCAGAGAACGAGGAGTTGAGCCAGCTTTGGCTTGGTGTTGGAATACAATACCAGTGGCGGATCTAGCTATTTATTGAGAGGGGGGGGGGTGAAATTTGCAGAAGGAGGGTTCCAGTGTAGAAATAGAAGGGTCCGGTGCCATTCTGGGAATTTTTTTAAACCTCCAACCCCCCCTCCCCCTTAGATTCGCCCCTGAATATACCCCGCCCAAAGGCATTATCTATAACTCAATTTTGGTAGGCTTGGCCTCTGGCATTCCTGTTTCAGATATGTAGCTGAAATCCAACTTTGATCCAACGCTATCTCAACAACAATACTAGCACAGCATCCAGGATGCTGTCCCAACGTTGAGACACCATTGTCAGTACGTTTTGTGTTAACTGGGAGGCAAAACATGATGATTTAGTCCTGACGTGTAAAGTGGAAGATGACATGGAAAACAAACAGTCTATCTCTATCACTGTGTGTAATGCCGACACCACCATAGACTCAGATAAGCCGACAAAGCGAACACCCAATGCTGATTTAATGTTGGGCCAGCGTCGCAGACGATGGCCCAACATTGAATCAGCATTGGGGCAAGGTGTCGTGTTTGCTGGGAGCCGACATACCACTGTAACAATATACTATCTGTAACATCACAGGGAATTTGCATTCCGCCCCAGCCAATACTGGAATTATACACGATGTTGGAATAATGTTGTGTCAACATCGCAGATGGTGGGCCCACGTTAGCCGGCATTTGGTTAACGCGTCATATATGCGCCCTAAACAATGCAGGTTTTTTGCTGTATCAACCCATACCAGGGCGGGACGAACCAGAAATCTCCGACGTGACAGTCATTCAGCGTAAGCACTGTGCCACCCCCGCCTACTATGCAGCTATCTCACTGAAGTAGGGTGGCAATTGGCAAATGAAAGAGGTATTTTATCACATAGAATAATGAGCAGTGGCGGATCCAGAAATTGACGGGGGGGGGCGCCAATTTATACTCACCACAGCTGGCAAAGCCAGCCTCTTATATGCTGCAGAGGAGCTTGGGGGCATGCTCCCCCGAAAAAATTGAAATCTGAGGCATCAAATGACACATTCTGGAACATATTTTGGCCGAAATCTGGTCGTTTTTTTTTTGTCACCCTGAACGGGAGTGGGGTGGCTGCGCCCCCCCCCCTCTGCATCCGCCACTGAATGGATGTGATTATGTGGAATAAAAAGTGAAATATTGAATATTGCATGTTGGGATGTCACATCGCATGATGCCACACTAAATGATTGCATTTTGTCTTCCACCTCTTCCAGGTGCAACCCATGCAAGAGAGCCTTTGCGTTTTGTGTAAGTCTGGTATTCTACCCCCAACCAATCGAAGAGTGGCTCAGCCTGTCACATGACGAGATCGGCCAATCACCGCCGTCATTCAGTTGTTATTTAAATTAGGGGGTAGAATACGAGACTTGGACCGAATCGTAGATAATAGTTGGTCCAATGTACTGTACACTGCCATGTCAAAGCTCGCAGGGCTAGAGCAAGGATACTTGTTTGTAGTATCCTTAGTTAGAGGGAATAAAATAGGTGGGTCGTTATGATTCGCTGAGTAAAAATTTAGGGCGCCCAATACAGCGGCACGCATGCGCAGCATGGTCAACGTACACATAACGTGAATATTTTGTTTCAGTGCATAACGACCCACACACTTTAACTTTTAACCATGCAACATCTTTAATGACATTTTCAGTGTAGTTGCCGGAACTAGGACTAACACATAGTGTTTGCATAATGTCATAAAAATCGATTGACAATTGAGTGATAAATCAACAGAAGTCATGTAGTCCCTCTGGGCGCACGACGTTGTGGCGACGTTGAATCAACGTCAAAGATTCAACGTCGCCAAAATGTTGTGTGCCTAGTGGGCTAGGTCTACATGCCTACTGGGCGCACGACGTGTCAGCGACGTTGCATCAACGTCGCTAAAACGTCGTGTTCCAGTGGGCATGGTCTACAGGACAACATTATTTCTTCCCACTGGGCTCAGGACTTTGTTGCGACGATGAATCAACGTCAATGACGTTGATTCAACGTCGCAACAACGTCGTGTGCCAAGTGGGTTAGTTTATACAACATCTCAGCAAACAGGAGACATTGAACAAATGTTGGGCCGCCGTCTACGACTTCGGCCCAACATTGAACCAACATTGGTTCAATGTCTCGTGTTTTTTGGGATATTATCCGTTACAAAGTCCGGGAGCGCACAACGGTCGCCAGAAGAGCGTGGACTGGTGTGACAGGGGTATTACTATACAACATGATATCTGGTGCGATCATATCAGAGCTAGTCCTGTTTTCAAGACAGGAATCCCAGCCCGAACATGACGTTAACCCGATAGTTCTGCAGTGTTGGGCCTGCCTGCAGCCGGGGACCCAACATCACAGCAACATCGGGTTACCGCTTGCCTGAGTTATTAAGGACCTGCTCGGTATTGATCATGGTTCACATCGTCCCTAGGTTTCGATCTTGTGTGTACACCAAGTGAATCAATTCGTAGCTGTACAGAAGAAACAGAAGTTATCAATAAGAAGTATACCAGTCAGCTTCCATCGGCGTTGGGTGTTTTTTTTTGCTGATTTCTCAGTCAATTCACAATCAATTTCCATAAAATTTTACAAGCAGTCTTTGCAAGTAATGAGGCGATTACCCGTGAATTTCGTAAAATTGTAGTGAATATTTCAAAAGTTGACATGTAGTGGAATTTTGAGATTAAAGCTGAATGAAAGCAATGGGTTTATAGTTATAGGAACGGCATATATTTTAAAGTACATAATAGTTGCTATAAGATTGAAAAACAATGCTTGCCAACTTTCATGAGAATCGGATGATAATTGCCTGAGAAATTGGTGAAAAACATGCAACGCAAAAATGTGACTTTTACAATAGTCCCGTATGGCAGCCAGAGTGTCCTATGTCATTGTATCCCTTATTTGAGTGGCACACATGACGTTCTCCCTTCTAGGTGACGACAGAAAAAAAGGAATATCTTTGCATGCTACAGTAATTGAAATCGAAATAAATATGTATTTTTATAGTTGTGTATAGACTACTAAATATAGTGAACAAAAAAACGAAATGCTCAAATGCAATGTAGGCCTACATTGAAACATGCGTAGGCTTAACCCCTTCAGGCCTGAAATTACCATTGTCATCTTCATTCACTACAAGCCGCGAATTGCTGTCGCAATTCTCGACTTATAGTAAATGAAGATGATTTGATGTGGTTTAAACATTCAACAAAATTACCACGTATAGGTCAACCAGTTTCGTGGAAATTTCTGATCTAAAACCCTTGGTTGTAGGAAAATAAGTCTATTTTCACAGATGTAAGATGATTCTTTAATGCATCGTGAGAGCTTAGAGGGTTAATATCCAAAGCTGTTTTCAATTTAATTCGTTTATTGTGTCCAGGGATTTCTTGTCTGGTGAAGCGTAGCAGTTTGCTACAAAGTCGGGGGGAGGGCAGATGCTACACATTAATATGTTGGTGTAGTAGAAGTTTTTGGCATGGGGAGCTGTAGCTTGGCACTACACAGAGCACTGTGCTGTCTGTTCCAACCAGACACAGACGGCACGCGTGTATCAAAATGCGGACAGCTCTCCCAGCAAACACGAAGACTCGACCCAATGTTGTTTCAATGTTGGTCCAGCGCCGTTGGCAGTGGGCCAATATTGAAACAGCATTGGGTCAAATGCTCGCGTTTGCTGTGCTCCACACAGGTGTCTGTCTACACCCACCCCTCCCCCACCATAATATTCTCGCCAGCCGATCAGGGTACTTTTAGCAAGACAGCCGGCCAATCACAAGCTTACTACAATACTTGAAATTGAGAGCGGGGGACATAATTATGACGTCAACCATCTGCACATTTTAACATGCGAAGGAGCAGTGTCTAGGGTGAGCAGTGTACTTGGCACAGGCACGGCTGATAAACAACTACACATTTTTTCTGGAATTAATTATTCCCTGCAGTCAGAATAAAAAATGGAGCACCTAAAGCCATATTTTAATGTACTTTTTATTTTTATTTGTTACCCGCGGTAAAGGTGTGGGCTGAAGACTGTAAAATTTGTCCCAACGGGGTGATTGACGTTTTTTCAACATGGCGGTGAGTGATCTCCACCCCAAGGTCCCATAAATGTTCGCAACATCGACGTATAGCGGAAAAAGAGCCCAACCATTAGATCTCTGTGCTGCAATATTGTATTTTCCAGTCACTAGAAGTTGTGTCTCGCTACCGTGACAAACAGCTTCAAGTGACTGAAAAATACTTGGTTTTGTGAAATTTAAATGAAATGAATCGGGCTTAAGGCCACCTTGGTGCACATACAGGCTAAACTGGGCCAGGAGAACCTCCTGAGGATGGTGAGATGATTGAGATGACACTGTCCTCCAGACACAGGATTCGAAATTCGAGCCCTGGCGGTCTGAGGCCGAGCACGCTACCTCTCGGTCGCGGAGGCTCCCCACAATACTGACTTTCACACGTGGATGGGGAAGAAACATTTTTGTTTCTTTCAAACCGCCGAGACCGGGAACCGAACCCCGAGCTCTGGCGTGAGAGGCAGCGGTGCTAACCACTACCCCAGGGCCCCCGCCCCTTGTGAAATTTAAGACCCAACGAATGTCAGGGTTATAAGTTTTAGGACATATTTTACCTTCAACAAATGGTCACACAAACTGTGATAGTAAAACACAGTGAGAAATTACTGTAGTCCACACCAGTGCTCTAAAGGTCAGGATGCGTGAATGCAGGTATATGGTTATCAACCTATTATAGTCTGACTAACCCTTTCAGTGCGAGGACCGTCTTTAGTCGTCAGATTCTGACGTCCGTGGACGTCAGATTCTGACGTATAAAGTCGATCCCCACACTGAAAGAATTAAAATATTTATAAATGTCGTAGACCCATCACATAGGTATTCAAATGAAGCGGAACGAGTTAACTAAGACGTTTATGATGATATCAAATTGAAAAAAAACAATAAGTCTCCACGGTGTACACAAAAATAATTCAGCGTTGTATAGGGTTGATAGTGACCAATATACCTTTATACGAGCGTCCGAAAGAAGTGCCACGTGTTTTTGTACGGTTGCAATCCGTGGCTAAAACCTTCAGTTTAAGTCACATGTTGGGCCAGTTGTAGACAGGCAGAATCCATAAAAAATATTGCGTCGTCCTTTTATATTAAACGCGGTCATTGTTCTAGGGGAGAGAAAGCTCGCTAGCTGCACGGTGGGCAGAAGCACTGACAGACATCCATAAAGACATTGTGTAGGTTTTCCAGTTGACTGATTCCACCCATCAGACCAGATTGATCCGACGTGCAAATGAAGTGAGGGAGAAAATCCGGGCTGGTACACAGGGGATGACAGACTACATCGCCGCGTGATGCTCTGGAAAGCTTAGGCTGTGAAGCTCCGGCTCTGGCTCAGGATGAAGCACTGAGGAAATACATTATAATGATCTGTCATGTCCGGTTGTTCAAACGAAGCAAATACAATGCATCTCCCAAAGTACGAGGCGGAAAGCAAGAAAACAAACGAGCAAGCAACCAAGGTATCTTAGCATGCAATCCAGCAATCTAGCAAGCAACCAAGCAGGCAAATAAAGCAATCAAACGAGCAAGCAATCAAACAAGATATCAAGAAACCAAGTATGAGGCTGGAAAGCAAGAAAACAAACGATCAAGCAACGAAGATATCAAGCAAGCAAGCAATATACCAAGCAAACTAATTAAACGAGCAACCAAGATAGCAATCATCAATATAGCAAGCATCAATATAGCAAGCAAGCAAGCAAGCAAGCAAGTAAGCAAGCAAGCAAGCAAGCAAGCAAGCAAGCAAGCAAGCAGGGGATGACAGACTATAGACGACCGTGTGCTGCTCAGATCTACAAAGCTCAGGATGGGAAACTCCATCTTCCCTATAGCAAGGCTAGACTTCGCGAGGTCGAAGACTTGGTCTTCGAACTCGCGAAGTCTAGACTTGCTGTGTACTGTGGACGTTGTAAAGCTCAGGCTCTGGCTCATGATGAGGTACTAAGAATATACATTTAATATAAAGATCTGTCATGCCCGGGTAGTAACTCGAAGTAACTCGAAGTAGTGCATCTGCCGAAGTAAGAGACTGGAAAGAAAAAAATCGAGAAAGCAACCAAGATATAAGCAGCTACTTAGCAGGCAAGCAAACAAGCAAATAAACTAATCATACGAGTAAGCAAGGAAGCAAAGAAGGATTCAAACAACCAAGATATCAAGAAACCAAGTACGAGGGTGGAAAGCAGGAAAACAAACGAGCACGCAACTAAGATATCAAGCAAGCAAGCAAACTAGCAAGCAAACTAATCAAACGAGCAAACACGCAACCAAGACATCAGTCAAGCAATAAAGCCAGTAAACAAGCAGTAAAGCAAGCAAGCAACACACTAAGCAAACAAGAGAGCACCATGGAAATAAATCAGAAGCAACGCGATGGTTCTGTAACTTGGTAACTAATTATAA
The DNA here is from genome assembly GCA_964017125.1 of Flabesymbios commensalis. Taxonomy (NCBI): domain Eukaryota; kingdom Metazoa; phylum Annelida; class Polychaeta; order Terebellida; family Flabelligeridae; genus Flabesymbios; species Flabesymbios commensalis. Next base: position 74,713,597 of record OZ024914.1, on the reverse strand, counting down.
TACAACACTTTTTTATTATAAAGTATAATATCACTGACTAATTGTGAGCTATTTTCATAAATATCCTTGAAACTTGACGGAAAAATTTCAGCTACAAATATGATAATCTATCGCAGCTTTGCCCCCACGCACCGCCGCACCGCTGCTCTCGTAAAGGTTTCGAACGGTCGTAAATCACGATCTCGTTACGAAATGTTAACAGAGGTAATCGTCGCTTCTGTCAGCGGCACGTGACGTCACGTGACGCCGAATAATAATGAGCAACGTTAAAAATTATATTAACCTTTTAACAGCTGGGTAGTTTTATTTAATTTTTCACCCACTTGAAGTTGTGTCTCGCTACCGCGACACACAACTTCAAGTGGATGAAAAATATTCAATTTTGTATAATTTGAAACCAAATATTTGCAAATCTTCATTCCCAATAATAGTGATTTGATCGGTTAATAAAATGATTTAAAGCGACACAATCATTCTAAAATTATTAAAAAATCGGTTATTGTCGATAGGCTAGAGCTGCAAAAGTTTTTTAATTTTTGTGTTGCGCATTCACCAGTTAGACGAGATATAGAGACGGAATTCCCGATTTCTTATTTCGGAGATGCATGTCAAAATAAGAAATACTGGTAAATGCGCAGCACAAAAATTAAAAAAAACTTTTGCAGTTCTAGTCTGTGGACATGCTTACATCATATGGTCATATTAAGAAACAAAATAAAATTACAGAAAAACCATTACAGTTATTACTGTATTACACACAGTACATCTTTACAGGTTCACTGTGTGTAGTACAGGGAAATAATGTAGAGGATTTTGTTTTAAGAAGAGACCTGTTTCAATAAGTAGTAGTATAGTAGTAATAGGAATTATATTGGCAAAAAAGTGTAATAGAGTCATCTGTCAGTGTCAATATAACAACAGAGGGTGAAAAAGAGATACATTCACACATGGTAAGCGCTTGATAGAAAATTAAAATAAGTGATGATAAGTAAGCAATGCTAAAAGAGAAATACGATTTATGAGATTTTAAACCCAATTATCATTGTATCCCGATTTCTATTTATTCAGTTTAAGATAGAGCTGCACTAGCAATTGAATAAAAATATAAACATTTCTGTATTCATAGGGTTACGACTCCTAATGAGACAGCCCCGGGCTTGAAAAGGTGCACAACACTGGTTTCCGTCTGGCGAGTGAGAGTGGCACTAATCAATGGGGCACTCGGTAGATTGCGCACGCGCACACGGGGTGGACACAGGTCTTTTATATTCCTGAAAACATGGCTGACAAAGTGGACAATGAGTCCAGAACAAAGGGCGGCGTCCCGGAAAACACGAAACGTTTAAACAGTGATGGACCAGCGTTGCTGTTATTGGAAACAAAATGTGTGTTAAAACATTAATATTTGCTAATAATGGGTCTCAAATTAAACAAATATGAATATTTTTTACGCACTTGAGGTTGTGGGTCGCGGTAGAAAGACACAACTAATTCAAGCGGGTGAAAATTTAAATTATTTAATTTAGCGTTTTAACCCTTACAGCGCAGAGATCGACTTCAGACGTTAGGATCTGACGTCTGTAGACGTCACATTCTGACACCTAAAGTCGATGAACGAGTAAAATATGTATAATGGCCGTAGACCATATATAGCCATAGCATACGTATTCAAAAGAATGAGAAAAAGCTAACTCAGACTTTTATGATGGTTTCAAATTGAAAAACCCTTTGCTTTCTTGTTTTTTTATGAAAATATTTCAGCGCTTTAACCCTTTCAAGCCTGAATTTACCATTGTCATCTGCATCCACTACTAGCCGCGAATTGCTGTCGCAATTCTCGACTTGTAGTGGATGAAGATGATTTGATATGGTTTAAAAAATTTGGAAAATTGCCATGTATTGGCAAACCAGTTTCATGGAAATTTTTGTTCTAAAACCCTTAGTTATAGGGAAATTAAGTCTGTTTTCAGGGATGTAAAATGATGCATTAATGCATCGTGAGGACTTAAAGGGTTAAGGGTGAAAACTGCACTGGTTCAACGTGTCCTGTGCTTAGGCGTATCCGTGAACCGTAAAGGCGGGGCCTGAATTATTAAATTTGTTCCATGGGGGGGGGGGGGGGTATGGGGGGCGGGATCAACGTTTTTAACCCTTATAACACTGAAATATTTCTATATAAACCATGGAAACCAAAGCGGTTTTTCCAATTTAAAATCATCAAAAATTTTATGTCCTCTAATATATTTGGCTCTTTTCGCTTCATTTGAATACCTATGTTATGGGTCTTCGGCCATTATAAATAGTTTGCTTGATCGTCAGAATCTGCGACGTTGGATCGACGTTGTACAAATGTTATACAAATGTTTTATGTTTGCTGGGTATATAGACGTCAGATGCTGACGTCTATATGAATCTGACGTTTATAGACGTCAGAATCTGACGTCTAATGTCGGTTGCTAAGAGCGATCACCACCCGAAGCTCCGAAAAATATCCATAACATTAATTGACGTTGTGGAAAATGAGCCGAAAATGGGTAAATGCCGTTGAACTTTTACCAATTTTAATAAACTTTAATATTATCAACCTGATTAATCGAGGCCGAAGCTTGGATTTGAGCGTCCAAAGGAAATTTACATATTTTACATATTTGTACAGGCGCAATCTGTGACTGCAGCCTTCATTTTCAGTCACAGTTAGGGCTAAGGGCGGCGTACGGGGGCGGTACCAGGCTGGAGAAGAGGGGCACGCTCGCCTGCAATTAAGAAACCAATGGAAACGTGGAACAAATGTTGAAATAAGGTTGGGACAGCGTCGTAGACCGTGGGTCAACATTAGACCAGCATTGGTTCAATTTCTTGCGCTTGCTGTGATGTCAGCCCAGCTTAACCCTTAAAGCGCTAATCGTCACAATAGTCGCTTTTATACCTTTTTATTAGCAGGTTAGGCATGGTAAGTCATTGTTATTGGGAACGAAATGGATGTTTAAACATGAAGATTGGAAAATATTTGGTCTCAAATTAAACAAATTTGAGTAATTTCGACCCGCTTAAAGCTGTGGGTCGCGGTAGCGAGACACTGTTTTAGGCGGGTCAAAATTTAAATTATTGAATTTAGCACTTTAAGGGTTTATTATAATTAAAGGGGTCGAATCTGCCACTTTGTGAAGTGGTGGAAATAAACATAATAATTTTATAATGAAAAAAAATTCTACAATAAAATTCAAAACAACATTTCTCAATATGAGATCAAGTACAAAAATGAAATGAAATGAATCGGGCTTTAGGCCACGTTTGTGCACATATAGGCTAAACTGGGCCAGGAGAACCTACTGAGGATGGTGAGATGAATGAGATGACACTGTCCTCCAGACACAGGATTCGAAATTCGAGCTCTGGCGGTCTGAGGCCGAGCACGCTACCTCTCGGTCACGGATGCTCCCCACAATACTGAGTGGAGTTGCGACTCCTCTTCTTAAAAAACTTAATTTATAAATGGGAAAACCTAGTGCAGGGAGATAGATATCATTCGCACCCCCTGCCCAGGCTCCTGTTACAGCCCCCCGCACCGCCGTGCATGCTGTAGATCAGTTCCAATTATATCAACCCCCCTGTGACATCTCTATCCTGACTGTCATGATTATGACGTGATTGTGATGTGCGCACCAGCAAACACGAGACGCTGCCCAATGCTGGTATAATGTTGGGCCAGCGTCGACCAAAATTAAACCAGCATTGTCTCAATAACTCTTCTGGGAGGGTGTGGGTGGCTGAGGCTGTATCCACGGTGACGTTTCAGCCACGTGCGTTACGTGAGGATGCTGATAAAGGATTGATGCTGTAACATAGTGTGTCCGCGAAGCGCTTCAACCCTTTACATCGCTTTACCTGATAATGACGCAAGAGCACCAAAATATCTCACATTAGCAAAATAGTTCAAATTTTACACTTATTTTTACCGATAAATTTCGAGGCAAACCATAACCATGATAACCAAACGGTATCTCGAAATGAAATGAATCGGGCTTTAGGCCACCTTTGTGCACATATAGGCTAAACTGGGCCAGGAGAGCCTCCTGAGATGGTGAGATGATTGAGATGACACTGTCTTTCAGACACAGGATTCGAAATTCGAGCCCTGGCGGTCTGAGGCCGAGCACGCTACCTCTCGGTCACGGAGGCTCCCCACAATATTGACTTTCACACGTGGATGGGGACGGTATCTCGAATAACGAATAGTTATTTATAAATATATATTTTCACCCACTTGAAGCTGTCGCTCACGCGATTCACAATTTCAAGTGAGTGAAAATTACTCACATTTGACAAAATGGACGTCAACGATTTAGAAATTTTGCTGGTTGATGTCATTTTTTATGTTTAACATGTTTGAAAGCTGTTATTTATCGTCCTGAGAGAAAATATATAAAAAAATAGTATAGGGTTCATAAAATTACACATAACCCACAGTCATAAAAACCTGACACCAGATAACTGAATGACGGAATGACCATATGCGAATTTTATTCGAAAAATACCATGTGGGGCAACAATACAACATCGGGGGTTTAAAGTCTTAAAGGGGTAATAAAGTTGCTGTGATCATTTGATCACGGCTATACATGACACGGCCATAAAAACGTGACACCAGGTAACCGCACGCCGCAATGAACATATGTGCGTGACACGATACATTGAGGCAATGTTGTATCAATGCTGGGCCACTGTCGCAGACGGTGGCCCAACATTGAACCAACATTGGCTCAATGTTTCGTATTTTTGCTGTGCGTGACACGATCATGACTTGAACAACAGACATAGGTCCACATAATGGGTAATTGATAACGTGTAAAAGTCAGTCCTGTCTTTTTTTCATTGTAACAATAGATGAACATGTGTACGAATGTACATAGCGTGCATATGCAATGAATGACATACATTCATAATTCGTGTGCTTGTGTGCGACCCGGTCATTGGCATGATGTACGTGATAGCGTGTTTTGGTGGAGGCGGACCCAGAAGGGGGGTCCTGATCACCTCTTTCCAAAACTGAATTGCCCAAACATCGACCAAAACTAGAAAAGGAGTTCCCGAACTTCGAGGCCCGGCTTTAGTCTGTTTGAGTGCTATAGACTAAAAATTGGCCTAATATTTGGTAAACATAGCTGTATTATTTTCCCTTGTGGGCCAGAATCCTAAATGTCCAGGATATAATTATTGAAAGAACCAAGGAGACAAGTATATCTACAACGCGTAGGCCTATTCATTCCACCACCATCGCCTCAAACGTTATATTGCACATGTTCAAAAGGACTGGTGTACATAAATGTCAACCGTTTCCCACACACAGCACCCCTCTTTCCCCTAAATAAGACACAAACTGAGGCAAAATAAACTTAATTGAAATAAAGTATTTATTATTATTATTATTATTATATAATAGGATACCAGCCGTAGACCGGTCCTGATTACCAAAATATCAGTATATGACACTCTAAATTTATTAGGGTAGTGCCTCAACTTGAGGCACTACCCTAATAAATTTAGAGTGTCAAATACCGATATAGTAGCTGTGAAGACTGAATTTTTTTTTTTTTCAATTGACCCCTACCCTTTTTCAAAATGTTAGATCCGCCCCTGATACAAACGTCTCATGTGTTGGGATCCATATAAATAAGAATCCGCAAATGTTATCTCGGGGACTCCTAGCCCCAACGTGGGTGAAACATAACTTGAACCTGAACTCTCAGTCACTCTCAGTTGTTTGACGTTGCATGACAGTATGACATAGTCTCTCAATGTATTTTTTCTATTCATATTTGTTTCCGGATGTCACCGTAATTTTGTTAGCACTGCTCTGCAAAACCATACAGTAACTTGACACGTTATCAGCTACTGATATTTAGATTTGTAGAGAGCATTGTAGTCTTCACTCGTGACTGTCGCCGTGACGATGATTTTGTTAGTTATACTGACGCTGCGTATGGTGCCGTCCTCATTGTGGGCATTGTACCCACAGAAAAACAATTGTGTCTTTTGTGCCCATGGGAAATAAATTATGGCATCCTCGCTTGCCATCAAAACGTATTAACTCCTACTCTTTTGTATGTTTCATCTGAAATTCGTCACGCAATTTTCAGGAAACACGAGACGTTTATCCAGTATTGGGTTAATGTTGGGCCAGCGTCGCAGACGGTGAGCCAGCATTAAACCAACACTGGATCAACAGCTTGTGTGTGCTAGGTAAGTAACCCATCCAGTCGCCACGATTTGTTATTAATTCTGCAAAATAACACTTTTAACCCTTAAAGACTTATTAAAGACCTCATTCATTGGACGAGTGCTGTATTTTCCCATATCGCACGAAAAGTGAACAACGTGTGCATATCATACGTGTGGTTGCTGTAGCGTTAGATTCACTTAACTCGTGTCCATTCTCTAGGTTTTCCCACCTTTTACTGATTGACTTACCTAGCTTTAGTACCCCACCATACCACACGTCACACAACACGCCCACACAACTACACGAGACACACCAACTTACCTACAATAAAACAGAAAACACACATTTATTATGACATCGCAATATGACATTCCGACATAGTACTCTTAGAGAAGGTTTCGAAGGTTCTTTTCTATATTAACAGAAGGTTCCACTATCTCTGGGTCCGTATTCTCGTACAAGTTACGATATATCGTAGCCTAGGCTTAGGATTGATCGGGATGGTATCTCGACCAATACGAAACCTACGATATATCATAACTTGTACGAGAATACGGGCTCATATATATATAGAAAATAACCTTCGGGAACCTTTTGTATCACTAGCACATTTTTCATCTGTTTACATGGGTGCTGTGTTCCGATCCCTGGCTAATTGACGGTCGTGTATTGTGTCACGTGACACAATCAGCCAATCATCCACCGTCAGTCAGCTCATAATTGTTTAAATTGGAGTAGAATATTTATATAAAACTTGGACCGACTTTGTCTTTCGAGCGTATTTAATGTCTGGGTGAAAATAATATATTTGAGAACGTATAAATTATCAACAGACCTACTTTCAAACCAAAAGAGTTGAAGCATAACAACACTAAAATATGCGCTAAAGAAGGTCCTCGCGATGAAAGGGTTAATCGTCTCCTGGGTAACAAAATGTCGTAACTGGCACCTTATAAAGTGGCAGATACGACCTTCTGATCCCCACGGGGAGAAATCACACTTTGTTTTATCCAGTTAAGAAGATGGATGTCGGAGAAGCCCACAAAGAGACGGATACAAATTAGTGATCATTGTTTCATTGTTTCATTTCGTAATCTCTTCCGTCTTCTTTGAGACCCGTGTCGCTCATTCATCACGTGGTCCATGCAGAGCGCATGCGCCGCTGATAGGACAGTCGTTAAAGTGATCGCTTCCAATGCAAGATATCTGGGATGTAATATGCTACAATTCCAATGTCTATTTTAGCGATTTTTTCTTCTTGAATTGCAAGTTGTGTGTAGACCTACATCGCTTACACTCATTCAGTGTTCTGTCTCCGACTACGGGTGGCATTCAGATTCTGACGTCCCTCTGGATCCGCCACTGTACATGCTGTAGACAGTTATATGGTGATATTAAGTGACTGGTGAGTCAAGTCTTGCGACATGGAACACAACACCCACTATAATATGTGAAAATACGGTCATAGCAAGTCCGTCCGTGGTGATACTATCATGTTTATTTAAGCAACCCAGTTGACAAAATGTTGAACCAATGATGGCTCGTGTCAGCTGGACAAGCTCCTAGTAAATACGAGACACAGAACCAATGTTGATTTAATGTTGGCCCATCGTCTCCGACTCTGGGCCAACATTAAATCAACATTGATTCAGAGTCTCGTGTTTGCTGACCCAACTGTGGTGATTCATCATTGGACTTATTACTCATCGAATTGCACCTCACATCCACAGAGAATGGGAAAAAAACTAGATGCAAAGGATTTGCGTTTGGCCGTATAGATGGGCGTATCCAGAAATCAACACAAGGGGGGTTGCGAGGCACAATGTGAATGTATTGCGGTTATAATCCAGTATATTTGAAAAGAACGTCATTTTTCTACTCAGTATACAGAACATTGTACAGGTTCTGTAGGTTATATAATAATATATTTACATTGCGTTGCGTTGTCTCTTAATAATAATAATAATATTTACATGCATATCAACCCCGCACAGGTGGGCCCAAACCCAGACATGCGTCCTCAGCACGATGTATATGCTTCAATTAAAGCAGCTGCGTCGTCTCGATATTATTTACATTGGGCTAACCCCAGTCACCCCACGCCATGCATGTGGATTTGACGATGCGTGTCCAATAATCATATAATCATACATACGAGTGGGCTCACAAAGAGGCCACTTCATGTTAATCAGAGCTGATCGTGACGACCCACCAACTGTAAAACCTTTTACCTGCTACGTTATTTTATTTAAATTTTCACCCACTTGAAGTTCTGTCTCGCTACCGCGACCCACAACTTTAAGTGAGTGAAAATTACTCATATCTGTTAATGTGAGACCAAACATACGCAAATTTTGCTGTTTAAACACACATTTTATTTTCCATTCCTGTGTTTAACCTGCTAATAAAACAAATTAAAAACGATTACGGTTCGTGATTCGCTTAAACCCTTAAAGCGCTGTATTAATTTGTAAAAAACATCGCAACAAAATGGGGGGTTTTCAATTTGAAATCATCATAAATGTCTTGGTTAGCTCTTCCCGATTCATTTGAATACCTGTGTCATGGGTTTGCGGCTATTAGAAATATTTGTACTCTTACAGTGCGTGGATCGACTATAGTCGTCAGAATCTGACGTCTACAGACGTCAGACTCTAACGACTAAAGTCGATCCCCGCACTGTAAGATCGACTTTAGTCGTCAGAATCTGACGTCTACAGCCATCAGATTCTGACGACTAAAGGCGATCCCCGCACTGTAAGATCGACTTTAGTCTGTAGACGTCAGATTCTGACAACTAAAAGCGATCCCCGCACTGTAGGGGTTAAAGGGTAACGTGGGACAGTACTGTTCGTGATAAGCGGTGAAAGAGTGAGGTGAGAGCGACGCTTTCTAAGCGCGTGCAGTTGACATATCCGGGATATCTCGAAAACCCCCTCGACCCCCGCGCCCCTCGACCCACGATCCTCGACCCACGAGCCTCGACCCTCGACTTTAATTTTTTTTTGTATAGTCTATTTATAAAAGTCGTGAAACAATATCAGGTCGATATATATGTTCGCTCACCGTCTGCAACGCTGGTATAACATTGGCTGAACGCCTCGTGTATGTTTTAGGGAGAGGCACGATACGCAATATACGGGCACTTGATTAGGCGTATAGCACAGCAAGCACGAAGCATTGAACCAATGGTAGATTAATGCTGGCCCAACGTCTGTGGCGCTGGCCCACCGCTTGCGATGTCGGTGCAAATGCGTGTGACTGGATGAAGCTGGCAAGTGATATGCCGGGTGATATGACTGGCAGGTGTTTTTTTAAGCACCAAAAAACAAGAAGCATTCAATCCCATGCTTGGGTTAAAGTTAGGCAAGCGTCGTAAACAGTGACCCAACATTAAAATGTGTTTCTCCAGCTGTAGGCCTACGGATCGATGGCCACCCAGTAAACAAGAGCAATTAAACCAACGTCGGGTGAATGCTGGACCAGCGTAGCAGATGGTCAGCCAGCATCACTAGATAGCCAGGTTAGCATCACAGTAGGCCTATAGTTTCCTGAATGTTGTTATTATACAAAAGTTATAATTATATAAACAAACTTTTTTGTGGGTCAAGGGTCGTGGGTCGAGGGGCGAGGAGGTTGAGGGGGTCGAGGGGGTTTTCGAGATACCCACATATCCGAACTTTTTTATCAGTACCAAAGTAATGATTGTAATTTATCGAACGTGCAGGTTTAAAAATAAAATGTGCATGCGGATTTCACATCATGTGGACATCCAATAAATCATCCATTGCAAATTGAAACAGGTTGACGTTTAAAACATAGGCAGAGCTGGGCTGAGCAGATAACTCTTTCAAGGGTAATCACGACTATTCGTTTTTAATTTTTTACTTAGCCGATTAAGTCACAGATATTGGGAATGAAATGTGTGTTTAAACATCAAGATTTGCAAATGTTTGTTCTTAAACAAATATGAGTAATTTTCACCCACTTGAAGTTGTGGGTCGCGGTAGCGAGACACAACTTCAAGTGGCTGAAAATGTAAATAAGATAAAAGGTTGCATGTACTATCGTGCATTATTAGGGCACAAATCACGGCGAATGGGTGCAGCCAGTAAGCCTCTCAGAAAGTGGTTCAAATTCTGTACAGACCAGTGTTTTAGGCATACTAAAACATTTCTGGTCTCAACCCCCAAAAATCTGACCTATACCGGTAATGTTTTTGATATGTTAAAACCTTTCTCTGTACCAAATTTGGGACTTGTATCCATCAGGGAACATCAGAGAGACATCAGAGAGAGACGCACTGCAGTATAAAATGCATGGAACAGGTAAATGATTAATAATCTTAGTCGTGCAATTCGATACCTAGGATTTGGGTCGTGATCGAGAGACCAAGCCAGCAGTCAACCAGGTAGAGGCAGCTTCCGGTGAGACTGCACTCGGCGCATGCGCCCCGGTCAGGCGTCAGGTCAGCATCCGGGACACAGCTGTGCGCGCAAAGACCCAAGCACTTCCTGTGAGACAAGAACTCGTTCGTCAGGCAAGTTGCGGGGACATCTGGTTCGCCGAGGAAAGCCAAAAAGCAGTATTTGCATACTTTACAAGTTAGCAGATACTACCTTTTAGCTTTGCAGAATGTTCTGGTGCTCCACTGATATCCTGGACGGCCGGTCACTCAGTTAAATAAGCCATCGCTTCATTTATTTTCTTCTGTTCAGCTACGTTAAATACTGTTTTAAAATTGATATTGTTTCTTTTTAGGCCTATGCGAGGAGCAAACAATACCAGTCTCTCGCAACTCTTCATAATGAGTGACATGTTTGTTTTACAACTTTACATGAACTGCATACAGGTTGAGACATGAGTAAAAAGTAGGCCTACATCTATTTATGGAGTGAGTCCTTGTATGACAATGACGTGTGTCAATTTGAAGCCCGATTTTAACAATTTAACTCCTACTCGGGTCATTATATCCCTAGGCGGAGCTGAGGGGTCAAATGAAACTGGTAGAGGGTAAATTGTGCAAGAAGGAAGTCGACTTGACAAATCGTCCGACCAACCTATCAAGGATTAACGCTATATTATTATTAATTATGATGATATTTTTTCCGAATGATAATAATAATAATAATACCGATAATTTTTAATGGTCCCTAATGGTGGATCATATTTTTTCGATTAATGCCTTTAGGAGCCGCAATCTAAAAACTATAATCCACTAACATGATTAATTGAATGGGTGAATCTCGGGGGATTAATAGAACGTAGCGGCAGATATATGAGGCTTGGGGACACCGTATGGCGTACACACTCTCTACGGATCAAACACCAATGCTGTTTTAATGCTGGGCCACCGTCTACGACGTTGGCCCAGCATTAAAACAGCACCGGATCAGCTGCACCCACTGTTAAAGGATCACCGCACACAAACCTTATTTGTCATCTTTATGAGCGGAAGATCAAATGTGCGCATGCGCAAACGACCACTAGATGAGATGATAAATAAACAACGGGATGATACCAGGTTGTCTGATACCGGGGGTTCTGGGTACACCATCGATTAGGCGGCAAGGAGGGGGGCAAGGATAAAAGGTCAAACTATGGCGCGTAAATAGAAGTCAAGTAGCTAGGCCTATTAGTGGGTTGAGGAACAGAGTTAGCCAAAGTGGAGTGTTCTATATCTTCAAACCTGTTTGGACTGATGTGTAAAATATTCTCAGTTTTTCTCAAATATCACCAATCTTTTAAACTTTTTTAACCAAGGCAGGGCCGTATCCACGTTTTGTTGTGTCTCGCTACCGCGATCCACAACTTCAAGTGGGTGAAAATTTAGTCGTGTGTAGCGGTTAAAGCATTAACCCTTGGAGCACTGATGTTGACATTCTGTGTTTTATTAACACCTATATAACCCCCTGATGAGGGCTGATCACAATAAAATATGCCTTCAATCTTGAAACACTGATATATATTGGGACTTAAATTTCACAAAATAACATAAAGTTTCAGTCACTTGAAGTTGTGTGTCGCGGTAGCGAGACACAACTTTAAGTGGGTGAAAATTTAAATTGAATAGCTGAGTGCTATAAGGGTTAAAAACTACCCAGCTTTAGTTGCAAAACTGCAGATACATTTCATTAACGTTGAGGGTGAAGTTGCGGAAGCAATTAAAACCTCGACGTTAATGAAAGTTGGAGGGGGAACCTGGCTGTTATCATGTTCTCACCAGGCACGCCACACGCCGTAGGTGGATGACATGAGATGATTATGATTTAGGAATGCCGGTACATAAAAACACTACAATCACACCAATGTTTTTGCACTAGACAGAAATCACCAAAATGTTGATTTTTTAAAGATAAATGAGCGAATGAATGAATGAATGAATGGATGAATGAATGAATGAATGAATGAATAAATGAATGAATAAATGATTGAGTGAATGAATGAATGAATGAATGAATGAATAAATGAGTGAATGAATGAATGAATGAATGAATGAATGAATAAATGAATGAATGAATAAATAAATAAATAAATGAATGAATGAATGAATGAATGAATGAATGAATGAATGAATGAATGAATGAATGAATAAATGAATGAATGAATGAATGAATGAATGAATGAATGAATGAATGAGCTCTGGCGTGATATGCGAAAACCATGCCCCTCCCTGATTATGCATGTAAGAGTAAAGTTTACACTGGTTTCAACCTTAATTAAATTGATGAGACTG
>OZ024914.1:74685641-74695641 GCA_964017125.1 Flabesymbios commensalis | reverse complement strand
GTCAGATCTTTCCGATTTCTTTCAATACCTATGTTAGGGGGCCACCATTCAATATCCAGGGGGGGGGGGGGGGTGCTGGAGTTTTTGTCGCAGGGAAATCATTTATTTCAACTAGGCTCGGCGGTGCGCTGAAAATTTCACATTTTATTACATGTTTATATAGATCAGTTCTTGAAGTAAATTATTTATTTCACGCAGAGTCCGCCCGAAATTATTTAAAAAAAAAAAAATCCAGACGTCAGATCCTGACGGCTAAAGTCGATCTTCGTACTGTAAGGGTCAATAATAGGGCAGCGGGAAAAATGCTGTCCCAACATTGGCACAGCAATGTGCCAACGCTGTTTTTAATTACAAGAGGTAGTCATCAAACACACCCTTCAGAACACACACAGGGATCAGAAAACAAATGACGTTGAAAAAATGCTGAGTTAATGTTGGACCAGCGTCGCAGACGGTGGGCCAACAATAACCCAACATTGGGTGAACGTTCCGTGTATTTGAGTAGCTTGGCCCAGCCATGTCAACTAGCACACCAAATATTAGCACTGCACCCGACGTCACGCAATATGTGAGCGTGCGGTGGCATGCCTCTGGTCGTAAAATCAAGACAAACATCACACCAATGCTGTACAATTCTGGCCCACGTTGGCCCAGCATTGCTTAGTATTTGGTTAGAGTTGACGCGTAGCTATTCATTGTTGTCTACATCATGCAGTAAAGCATTCTGTAGCGCACTACACTGCGGAAAAAACCCCTCAGATATGCGGTAAAAATCGAATATCTCAGCACCTTTATATTAACCTTTTTACTTCCAGAATCGTATATCAACCTTTGTGCTGTTAGAACCGTATATATGAGGTTTCAAACCAGATTTGGCTCAAATAAAAGACCACTGAATTCCACAAAGTATATCCTATTACCCTACCCTAATATTTATCTTATACAGGTAATTTGTGTTTTATATTGGTCATCAGCGCTTTCTATTAGTATTAGCAGATTAACATACAAAATTCTGAAAATATCGTGTAAATGCATTATTACAGTAACGTATTTTGTTAATAATTATGTAATGAGATGATGCATAACTTAAATAAATGCATACTGTTTGAGCAGAGTTGACGGTTTTCATACAAGAAATAAAATCAAGCAGGTTTCTGTGCTAGTATGAAGCAGCTGCGATGTTAGGTTTTATAAGTTGGGAAGCAGGATTAAAAGGACTGGCCCAGGCTAAAATTATCAAAAATCGGTGATTTGATTTTGGCTTCTTAATATGACCATATGATGTAAACATGTCCATAGACTAGAACTGCAAAAGTTTTTAAATTTGTGTGCTGCGCACTTACCAGTTTTTATTTTGGCTTCTTTATATGACCATATGATGTAAACATGTCCATAGACTAGAACTGCAAAAGTTTTTTAATTTGTGTGCTGCGTACTTACCAGTTTACTTACTAGATATAGAGACAAAATTCTCGTATTTCTAACAAAGCGAGTGTCAAAGCTGAAGACTATTACCATGATTACCATGACTATATCGTCGCCTCGGAGCTAAAGGATCCTATCTGACACTCGTCAGAGTGTCAGATAGGATCCTTTAGCTCCGAGGCGACGATATGTGTATCATGTGCATAGGTAGAACACACTATTTGACTGTAAATGTCAATAAAAACATGTCTTCAGATAAATAAACAATTAACATATTTACAAAATTTCACAAATATAAAAGGTATAAATGTTAGAAAAAATGGCAATTGTGCTCTTAGATGGGCTTAATGTAAAAAAATGTAGGAGTGCTGTTAGTGAGAAACCAGCTGTTATGCCTGATGTCTAAAAATATGGGCGGCTCAGGGGTGAATTATTATAAAGAGAAAATGTAAATGAGCAGCTTGGGAAATAATACATCAAAGACTAAACCACTCATGTCGCCAGCAGTGTATTATTATAATTATGAAGTCACATCATTATCATGAGAAAATCAAATACCACCCTCCCCTTTTAAACCCATCCCACACAGAGAGCATGGAAAGACGGCACAAAGCTGGATCGACGCTGGGCAGAACCGGAGATGCTGTCCCAACGTTGAACTTAAGCTTCACGTCAGTTGGGAACCGCTCGATTGACAGACTGTCTAGATTTTCAACTTGATAATCTCAGCATGTATTATTCTTCGCTGGTGGTTGAACCATGTGCCTTTGTGCCACTGGATTCCTTGTTTCTGTTTTTCGTTCATTTGAAGCTGGAATTCTTAGCGCAATTTAAAGCTTAAAATGACGAAAATAATTAAATTTAGTCCATTCTGGATTTCAAGTTGTCAAAAATATTTAATATTAATTAGACCTGTAATTAATTAATTTTGGTGCTTCATTCATGTTATCTAAAGTTTGCCTCTTTGTATTATAATGTAGTCACTATTTGTTTCAACTTCGACATACAAATTCAAGACCGTTGTAATTTTCCAACACAATTAAATTACAATTTCGAGAGGCTCTTACAATCGAAGGGTGTATGCCATCTGTACCGCCCAACAAGATGGTGAAGTCACCGACGTCACCCTAACCCTTGTGCTTCTGTGCTGTTTATTTCTATTTTTCATCATCTGAAGCTGGAATTGCTGACGCAATTTCCAGCTTCAAATGACGAAAACATATTTCAATAATTATTTCAATAGGCCTAATTCATGAAAAATTGGGACATCTCCAAAATTGAATCATTGGCTTACCTAAGCATCCGTCACAACATATTTTTCGCTTCTATTCTAGTTTGATTCTATTTTTCGTCATTTGAAGCTGGAATTGCTGACGCAAATTCCAGCTTCAAATGACGAAAACATGTTTCAATTCATGAAAAATCAGGAAATCTCCAAAATTGAATCATTGGATTACCTAAGCATCCGTCACAACATATTTCGTGCATTTCAGTGACATTTTTATTCAGTTTTAAAACCATATTTTCGGTCCCAGCAGCACAAGGGTTAACATGGGTAATAATATCAGATGACAAACGAGCGTTATGAAATGCTAATAAGGAAACAAGCCAGTGCGCCTTTGAAGTGCCGCCCCATGACGTCATCGCCACGTGACACGGTCTGCCGGCCACCTCGTCACGCGCCATCTGGCGGGCAAATTCACAACTAGTCTCGTAAATCGCCACGCTTCCAGAGGATGATTAATTCAGCAGAAAAAACGGTATTTGCCTTTCTGAAGAAAGCAAAACAATTTCTAAAAGTGCATAATGTAACTAATTAAAAAAAACATATTGTAACGAATTTAAAACATATTGTAACCTATTATATAAGATTCAGAAAAAGTTGGTTAGTTCATAGTTAATCAGTTTAGTTTGCGCAATTGTTTGCATTTATTTTGTTTGTTGTTGTGCATTTTCTGAAACAATTAAATTATTGGAACTATGTTTCAGGACAAATAACAACAGAAGGAAAGCCAGTCCTTGTGAACATGATGTATTATTTGATGCATTGTAATTATTATGATGTCAATTGAATTACACCCTAATACACAGTCCAAGCATCTGAACAATTTAGTGTATTGTACGCTAGCCCTCTCCCATTTGACGAGTCTCTTATAGATTTCGCCGTAGCCGGCCCCGGGTATTATATTCGCATGGCTTTGCACGGATATCTGGTTGTTAGAGGACGAGAGTGCCAGAGCAGACGACGTAAAAGTAGGAGGTGATATATTCTGACCAGAAATCAATCGTTCTTTACCTCGACAGCCCCAGGAAAGCCCATGGCTCACTGCTGGACTAAAGTAGGCACCTTCCAAGCAAACACGAGACAATGAACCAATGTTGGGCTGATGTTGGCCCACCGTCTACGACGCTGGGCCAACATCGACCCAACATTGGTTGAATATCTTGTCTTTGCTCGGTTAGCCCAGCATTGGTTTAAATTGACAAGTCCATGGGCTATTGCTGGAGTGAGTGAATATTGCTTCACGTCGCTTTCTGCACAGTTATGGCAATATCGCGACAGAAGGAAGCTCGAAGTCGGGAGTCCCGGACTATGCCCTACTCTTATCGAATGGCTTCAAGGGTTCTTTATAGTGTACAGTAACATAGATAGCACTGCACACTCCAGGCATTCGGACAGTTCGGAGCACTGTATATGCACAACTACGATGACAAACATTCGACCCGACTGGGATTCGAATCCAGTACCCTGAGTTTCGAGCCACAACGGAATCGAATGAGGCATCGGAGCCGGACGGCCCATTGCTGGACTAGCGACGTGCTATCATCATAGAAGCTGAGCCAACTTTTCCACAAGGAAACACAACGTTGATTCGACGTTGAATCAACGCCACTGACGTTGATACGTTGAATCAACGCCACTGACGTCATTTCAACGTCGCTACAACGTCGTGTCCTCAGTGGATTAGCCCAGCATCGGGCAATAATGCAACGTTCATGGCCCTTTCCTGGAGAGCTTTAGCACAGAAATATGTTAGATTGACAGTTTCCAGATCCTCATTATGGAGTGCTCTGTAACATTTTATGTCTCACCCCTAAGTCAAACGTTGTTGCGACGTTGAACCAACGTCAGTGACGTTGCTTCAACGTCGCAACAACGTCGTGTGCCAAGTGGGATCGGAGATGCTTGGAAAATATTTGCCATCGGACTTGAGGGAGCGACCAAAGTGTATTGGATCCATTGTATGCGAGGATGTCAAGCCCGGGACTCCCCAAGTGACGTCATTCAGCTGTTCAGGGGAAATCCCATGTGGTCCTCAAAGTACAATGGACTATTACATTCGGGTGAGTGATTGAATATTGATTTGTGTTGTGCAGATTAAAACAATATCGCGACGGAAGGAATCCTGAAGTCGGGGCTCACTGTGCCGTACTTTTTATTTATGGAGCGACTTCAAGGGTTATTTATTAAAATATAGCAGAGTAATCCCAGTACCACTGCACACAGATAATTGCTTACGCGAATGCCACTCTTAACTCTTTAAGTGCTTCATTACTACTTAACATTTTCCTTTCATTTGAAGTTGGCATTGCTCACGCAATTGCCAACTTCAAATGAAAGGAAAATACCTCCTCACTTAAAAATTAAACCTGCTAAATTTCACAATGGGGGCTTTACTCAAGATTTATACATGCATATTTGTTCAATTTCTGTCAAATTTTGGTTGTGGAAAAACAGTATGAATGCGCTTAAAAGCGTCGCCCGCACTCAAAGGGTTAAATAAATGAAAAAAATGTAAAATAATATTTATAAGGCAACATATGAAAATAATGAGCAAACATTCTCTTTTTTTTATGGTACAGTTTGAATGAATGAATGGGGTTTTATGAAACATATATGTTGCACATATAGGCTAAATTGGACCAGGAGGACATCCTGAGGATGGTGAGGTGAATCAGATAACACTGCCCTCCAGCCATAGTAGGCCTACTCGAAATTCGAACTCCTACGTGACAGGCATTTGGCGTAATCACTACACCAGCACCACCCTACACTGCCCCGTCCCTCCCAGACAGTATACCACTGAGAATGAGTGTAGCACCACCCATGACACATTGTAGTTTAGATCAACGCAAAACCAAGTTAAATCCCATTAGTGACGTCATCCATGTGGAATCCCCCTGACTCATAGAAGAGTGATGATCACACAGAAGTGGTACTACTGCAGTAGAGTGACGTCATTCATATAGCCTACATTAACCCTTAAAGCGCTGAAATATTTTAACCCTTTAAGCCCCCACGATGCATTAAGGCATCGTTTTACATCCCTGAAAACAGATTTAATTTTCCTACAACCAAGGTTTTTGAAATAAATATTTTCATAAAACTGGCAATTTTCTTTAATTTTTAAACCACATCAAATCATCTTCATCCACTACAAGTCGAGAATTGCGACAGCAATTCGCGGCTTGTAGTGGATGAAGATGACAATGTAAAGTCAGGCATGAAAGGGTTAAACTAAGAGACCAAAGTGTTACTTTCGATTTGAAATCACCACAAATGTCTTAGTTAGATCTTTCTGTTGTATTTGAATACTTATGTTATGAATCTACGCCCATTATAATTTTTAAATTCTTTAAGTGCGGGGATCGACTTTAGACGTCAGAATCTGACGTCTAAAGTCGATCCCCGCACTGGAAGAATTAATATTTGACGTCCACCGTTTTAAGTATCAGAACTGCAGAACAATATACAGGGACACAAATATAAGTTTATAAAGCAACAAATCGAACATAATTTGTGTAAAGATATGTAAGAGTATAGACTACATGAGATACTATAGACCCACATGCTCAATATTGTGAAAAAAAACTAGCATGACAACACCTGTGTCTCTCAGTGAGCCTATTACCTCTGAATCGAGACAGGAACGTGATTTTTTGACTCGAATGTTACCCATTTAAAAAACTTACGCAATTCTGGTTTATGGACATTTTGAAAACTTCAGAACATATCAAGGAGCCAAAATAAAAAATATGATTTTTGGCCTGATTGTGTCGCTTTAAAATAAAACAAAACTTTGATTTTGAGTCTCGACTCGCGCGTCGCAATATTGCATGAGATAGGGACGTAGTACACGCGACGTACGAAGAAATTGGTGGTTTAAAGCTGGGCGAGCGTAGCATACAGTAGACGAACATTGAGCCAAAAAGGGCTCAATGTCTTGTGTTTGCGCGGAAATTCCCTTTCCCTGTTCAGCATGCAGGTTTGCCCACCAGGCGCCTTTTTTAGATGGGCCTTTTGGGCAGACCCTACCTCTGTTCTCCGCCCCACACCGTCAGCCCTGCATATTTCATAGACCTCGAAAGCCACCGGCCATCGTATATAGAGATCGCCCGACAGAGAGGGATTAGGGAAGCTACGAGGGCTCGTAGTGGAAGTCTGAATGATAAGGTCATTGATTAAACTTGACATTCAAATTCATCAATAACTTACTGTTTTCTCAGACTCGTTGTCTGAACTCTTACAGCGCTGGAATATGTTTGTATAAACCATGGAGACCAAAGGTTGTTGTTTACAATTTGAAATCATCATAGATGTCTCAGTAGCTCTTTTATTTGAATACCTATGTTAAGGGTCTGAGGCCATTATAGACATTTCACTCTTTCAGTGCGGGGACCGACATTAGACGTTGGATTCTGACGTCTAAAGTCGCTCCCGTGCTTAAAGAATTAACTGTGACTGAAACTGAAGGTCTGACCGTACACTTGTTACAGAACTATATGTACTTATATTTTCTCAAATTTGAGATCAGACATTTGCAAATAATTATGTTTAAACACATTTTTCATTCCCAACAATAGCTGATCTGCTAATATAATAAAAACGGTGTGATTGACTAAGAAAGGATCAATCACATTAATAATAAGTTTATCACATTTAATGAAATACGAACCTATTTCAACGTTGTAAGGTCATGATTTGCCAATATCTGGCCTCAAATTAAACAAATTCTGTGAAACGCAGTGACGTCACTCAGTGAAAATAAGGTTATATAACACCCCCTCCCCTATACTTCATTCTGTGAAACGCAGCGACGTCACGCGGTGAAAATTAGGTTATATGGGTAAAACCAAAAATTGGGGTAATTTTACATAAAATTAGTGTCCCCAGGACTTAAAAGGTCCGCATTTTAATTTAAATATAATAATATTAAAAATGAATGGTGCAACTTCACGTTTAGGCATTACTACTTAATAATATTTAGATTATTTGTAAAAATATATATATATATATGGTTTTATAAGAGCTGTATGTCATGGAAACGTGAAAGATGGCATGTCCCCAGAGAAAATCCCACTATTTAAAACTTCACTGTAGGATACAAAATCACAATATAATTCTAACAATTACATTTCATGGCTAGACATTGTTAACTTTAACTAATCAATGATCAAAATTCGACTTAAAATTGATATCGATATAAATAATTTTGATGAATATACATGTCCCCATATTTGCACTCTACTCCGTTACCATTATTGTAGCATGCCCCATCAAGTGAATAATCATGAACTAAAATTATATCAAGTTTAGTTTGACACACTAAAGGGCCTTATACGAGTTTTTCACCTTGAAATAATTAATATTGTTGAGTGACAAGTTATTCGAGACAGGTATTACCAAAAAGTTAGAAAATATACTTTTGTTTTTACTACTCCGTTCCTAGCCTTGTGGGTATAAAAACGAGTTTGGTTTTATGATTGTATGCCTACAACAGTTGCTATGGGGACTATTTCCACCCGTATGATATATTTTTGAATTATTGCCCAGATCTTTTCATTAATCCCTAGAATACTTTTAATTTTACTACTCCGTTCCACTCTACTCCGTTACCAAGAAAAGGGAACGGAGTGGTGAATTGTCAAATGTTATGGGTTTTACAGTCATAATGATTGATGATATAGTCTTTTAAAACATGGCTCGTTGTCCCCATATTAATAGAGCACCCATTTGTGATCGATGTTATGATAAGAAAATATACAGTTTATATTTATGTCGAGCCAAACATTTGGTAACGGAGTTGAGTATTTTTTGGCTTGGTAACGGAGTTGAAATAAAGATTTTTGTTCATCTCATAAATTTTCTTAAATTTTTCAGCAGTTTTGATGTACGATTGTTTAGTATTATGCTTCAATAAGGATATCACGTTTAAAAGTGTGATGTCAAGCTAAACAAAGTAACATAATTTTTGAAATGGTTTGGATTTGGTAACTTAGTAGTAAGTGGAATGCTGCAACTTTTTTTTAAATGACGTTTCTGAAGCAAAAAAAAAATTTCTAGCGCAGCCAGTGGCTTTTTCATGCTCTATTGGGATCAATGCACCAAACCTATAAAGTAGTTTTCCTCCTCTTTGATGGTCACCTCACTGCCATTTTTGATGCTACAAAGTTACCCCAATTTTTGGTTCTCCCCATATAACACCCCCCTCCCCCATACTTCATTCTGTGAAACGCCGCGACGTCACTCAGTGAAAATAAGGTTATATAACACCCCCTCCCCCATACTTCATTCTGTAAAACGCAGCGACGTCACTCGGTGAAAACAAGGTTATATAAGACCCCTTCCCCCATACTTCATTGTATTAGCAAGCTCGGTGAAAACAAAGCAGGTCAAGGTCATTGAGTTTTCACAGAAATATAAAGTACATGGTTTTGTACGGTCAACAATATATGGCTTGGATCTTCAGGTTCAGTCACATTTAACTCTTACAGTGCAGGGATCGGCTTTAGACGTCAGAATCTGACGTCTGTAGACGTCAGATTCTGACGTCTAAAGTCGATCCCCGCTCTGTAAAGGTAAAAATATGTATAATGGTCGTAGGCCCATAACATAAGTATTCAAATGAAGCGGAAAGAGCTAACTAAGCTATTTATAATGATTTAAAATTGAAAAACCCGTTTGTTTGCATGGTTTATACACACATATTTCAGAGTTGTGAAGGGTTAGGCCAGTGATACCCGTGCTTTAGTGTTCAGATCACGTTTCACGCTCCTCTAAGGGGCGGCTGCTGGTCGATTGTCCGTTAGCTTCAAATGAACGCTGAAAGCCCAGTCACTGCCCAGAAAGCCCGCTCACTGCCCCGGCGGAATTTAGGGTCTGAGCCGGAGGTGATTTGTAAAAAGAGAGCGCCAAGATTGAGGGCCCTTAACATGCTTAATATGCCTGGAGGGTAGATGTACCATTAGGCTGGGACGGTATTATGAAAGCGACTGATCGAGACCTTAGGCGTGGGATTGGTCGAGATGGTCATCTAGAACACTGAGCTAAGAAATTTAAATTTTCATCCACTTGAAGTTGTGTCTCGCTACCGCGATTCACAACTTCAAGTGACGGAAAATTTGTGTTATTTGTGAAATTTAAGTTCCAAATATGTCAGTGTTTCAAAATTAAAAGCATATTTAACTTTTAACAACTGGTTATATAGGTGCTAATGAAAATACAGAATGTCTACTGTAGTCGACATCAGTGTTCTAAGGGCTAAAACAGAATGTCCACTGTAGTCGACATCAG
>OZ024914.1:74485356-74685441 GCA_964017125.1 Flabesymbios commensalis | reverse complement strand
GACGTCAGAATCCGACGTCTAATGTCGATCCCCACGCTGAAAGAGTTAACATGACGGTTGCCTAGAGCGATCACCACCCAAAGCTCCGAAAAATATCCATAACATTTATTGACGTTGTGGAAAATGAGCAGAAAATGGGGAAATGCCGGTGAATTTTTACCAAATTTTAATAAACTTTAATATTATCAACCTGATCAATCGAGGTCGAACATTTGGATATGAGCGTCCAAAGGAAATTTACATATTTTTGTACAAGCGCAATCTGTGACTGCAGCTTTCATTTTCAGTCACAGTTAGGGCTAAGGGCGGCGTACGGGGGCGGTTCCAGGCTGGAGAAGAGGGGCACGCTCGCCTGCGATTGAGAAACCGATGGAAACGTGGAAAAAATGTTGAAATAAGGTTGGTCCATGTCGTAGACCGTGGGCCAACATTAGACCAGCATTGGTTCAATTTCTTGCGCTTGCTGTGATGTCAGCCCAGCTTAACCCTTAAAGCGCTAATCGTCACAATAGTCGCTTTTATACCTTTTTATTAGCAGGTTAAGCATGGTAAGTCACTGTTATTGGGAACGAAATGGATGTTTAAACATGAAAATTGGAAAATATTTGGTCTCAAATTAAACAAATTTGAGTAATTTCGACCCGCTTAAAGCTGTGGGTCGCGGTAGCGAGACACAGTTTTAGGCGGGTCAAAATTTAAATTATTGAATTTAGCACTTTAAGGGTTTATTATAATTAAAGGGGTCGAATCTGCTACTTTGTGAAGTGGTATAAAAAACATAATATAATGAAACAAAACTCAATAAAATTCAAAACAACATTTCTCAATATGTGATCAAGTACAAGAAGACGTGTAACATCTTCCTCGACACCACCTTGTGTGTGGGGTAGCCCCTAACAAACATGAGACGTTGTTTCAACGTTGGTTTACAGTTGGCCAACCGTCTACGACGCTGGCCCAACAGTAAACGATTTTGGGCCAACGTCTCATGTTTGCTGGGATGTAGTTCAGTATTAATTGTATAACCTCTCCTGCTAATACTGTTATTGATGCTATCAGCAGATCAGGACGACTGAACTCACTTGAGTAAGAATGGGTTTTTTCGTTAGATAAAAACAATATTTTTACAGGGGAAATCAAGTGCAGGAAGGTAAACATTTGTATCCCCCATATAGCACTCTCCTTGTACAGCCCTTGGCACCACCGTGTCGAATTATTTTAGTATAAACCATGGGGACCAAAGTTTTTTTTCAATTTGAAATCATCCTAAATGTGTCAGTTAGCTCTTTCCGCTTCATTTGAATACGTATGTTATGGGTCTACGGCTATTAGAAATATGTTTACTCTTACAGCGCGGGTACCGACTTTAGACGTCAGAATCTGACGTCTACAGACGTCAGATTTCGACGTCTAAGGTCGGTCCTCGTGCTGTAAGCGTTAATGTTATTGCCGCTATCAGTAAAGCAGGACGACTCATCCTCCTAAAAAAAACTTAATTTATAAATGGGAAAACAAAGTGCAGGGAGATAAATATCATTCGTACCCCCTGCCCAGGCTCCTGGTACAGCCCTCCGCACCACTGTGCGTGCTGTAGATCAGCTCCAATTATATCACACTCCCCTGTGACATCTCTATCCTGACTGTCATGATTATGACGTGATTGTGGTGTGCGCACCAGCAAACACGAGTCGCTGCCCAATGCTGGTATAATGTTGGGCCAGCGTCGACCACCATTAAACCAGCATTGTCTCAATAACTCTTCTGGGATGGTGTGGGTGGCTGAGGCTGTAACCATGGTGACGTTTAAAGGGACTGGCCCAGGCTAAAATCATAAAAAAATCGGTGATTTTATTTCGGCTTCTTAATATGACCATATGATGTAAACATGTCCATAGACTAGAACTGCAAAAGTTTTTTTAATTTTTCTGCTGCGCATTCACCAGTTAGACTAGATATAGAGACGAAATTCCTGATTTCTAATTATGGGCAACCATGTCAAAAATTAGAAATACGGGAATTTCGTCTCTATATCTAGCCTTACTGGTGCATACGCAGCATAAAAATTAAAAAAAAACTTTTGCAGTTCTAGTCTATGGACATGCTTACATCATATGGTCATATTAAGAAGCCAAAATAAAATGACCGATTTTTTTATGGTTTTAGCCTGGGCCAGTCCCTTTAAGCCACGTGCGTTACGTGAGGATGCTGATAAAGGATTGATGCTGTAACGTTAGTGTGTCCGCGAAGCGCTTCAACCCTTTACATCGCTTTACCTGATAATGACGCATGAGCACCAAAATAATTCACATTAGCAAAATAGTTCAAATTTTACACCAAATTTATTTTTCCAGGTAAATTGTCAACCACTTGAAGTTGTGTTTCGCTCACGCGATTCACAACTTCAAGTGAGTGAAAATTACTCACATTTGACAAAATGGACGTCAACGATTTAGAAATTTTGCTGGTTGATGTCATTTTTTATGTTTAAATTGTTTGAAAGCTGTTATTTAATGTGCTGAGAGAAAATAGATAAAAACATAGTACATGTATATTAAATAAAATTATACATAACCCACAGTCATAAAAACCTGACACCAGAAAACTGAATGCCGGAATGACCATATGCAAATTTTATTCAAAAAATACCATGTGGTGCAACAATACAAAACTATGGGAGTTTAAAGTCTTAAAGGGGTAATAAAGTTGCTGTGATCATATGATAACGGCTATACATGACTCCGCCATAAAAACGTGACACCAGGTAACCGCACGCCGCAATGAACATATGTGCGTGACACGATACATTCAGCCAATGTTGGTTCAAGGCTGGGCCACCGTCGCAGACGGTGGCCCAACATTAAACCAACATTGGCTAAATGTCTCGTATTTTTGCTGTGCGTGACACGATCATGACTTAAACAACAGACATAGGTCCACATAATGGGTAATTGATATCGTGTAAAAGTCAGTCCTGTCTTTTTTTCATTGTAACAATAGATGAACATGTGTACGAATGTACATAGCGTGCATATGCAATGAATGTCATACATTCATAATTCGTGTGTTTGTGTGCGACCCGGTCAGTGTCATGATGTACGTGATAGCGTGTTTTGGTAGAGGCGGACCCAGAAGGGGGGGGGGGGGTCCTGATCACCTCTTTCCAAAACTGAATTGCCCGAACATGGACCGAAACTAGAAAAGGAGTTCCCGAACTTCGAGGCCCGGCTTTAATCTGTTTGAGTGCTATAGACTAAAAATTGGCCTAATATTTGGTAAACATAGCTGTATTATTTTCCCTTGTGGGCCAGAATCCTAAATGTCCAGGATATAATTATTGAAAGAACCAAGGAGACAAGTATATCTACAACGCGTAGGCCTATTCATTCCACCACCATCGCCTCAAACGTTATACATGTTATATTGCACATGTTCAAAAGGACTGGTGTACAGAAATGTCAACCGTTTCCCACACACAGCACCCCTCTTTACCCTAAATAAGACACAAACTGAGGCAAAATAAACTTAATTGAAATAAAAAAAACTCATGAAATAAAGTATTTATTATTATTATTATTATTATTATTATATAATGGGATACCGGCCGTAGACCGTTCCTGATTACCAAAATATCAGTATATAGCACTCTAAATTTACTGGGGTAGTGCCTCAACTTGAGGCACTACTCTAGTAAATTTAGAGTGTCAAATACCGATATAGTAGCTGTGAAGACTGATTTTTTTTTTTTTTTTTTCAATCGACCCCTACCCGTTTTAAAAATGTTGGATCCGCCCCTGGTACGAACGTCTCATGTGCTGGGATCCAGATAAATAAGGATCCGCAAATGCGGGGACTCCTAGCCCCAACGTGGGTGAAACACATCCTGTCATTATAGCAGGTTGTATCCAGACACTGCCACATTCGTGGGGTCAAACCAGGTCAAATAGCATCAGATTGCTTGATATCAGGCAGGGGGTGAAGGCTACGGAATCCCCTGCTATGACAGGATGGTGAAACAGAACCTGAACCTGTCACTCTCAGTCACTCTCAGTTGTTTGACGTTGCATGACAGTATGACATAGTCTCTCAATGTTTTTTTTCTGTTCATATCTGTTTCCGGATGTCACCGTAATTTTGTTAGCACTGCTCTGCAAAACCATACAGTAACTTGACAAGTTATCAGTTACTGATATTTATATTTGTAGAGAGCATTGTAGTCTTCACTCGTGACTGTCGCCGTGACGATGATTTCGTTACTTATACTGACGCTGCGTATGGCGTCGTCCTCATTGTGGGCATTGTACCCACAGAAAAACAATTGTGTCTTTTGTGCCCATGGGAAATAAATTATGGCATCCTCGCTTGCCATCAAAACGTATTAATTCCTACTCTTTTGTATGTTTTATCTGCAATTCGTCACGCAATTTTCAGCTTTATTCCTCTGAAGAAACACGAGACGTTTCTCCAGTGTTGGGGTAATGTTGGGCCAGCGTCGCAGTTCAACTGGACATTAAACTAACATTGGATCAACGTCTTGCGTTTGCTGGGTTTGCACGAGTTGTGTTTAATTCTGCAAAATTAGACTTTAAAGATTTATTAAAGACCTTGTTCATTGGACGAGTGCTGTTTTTTCCCATATCGTACGAAAAGTGAACAACATTTGCATATACACAGCGTGATTGTTGCAGCGTTAGATGACTTTTTCCCACTTACCTGCTTACCTCGTATCAAATCTCTAGGTTTTCCACCCTTTTACTGACTGATTTATAAGTACCCCGCAACACCCCACCTCACAACACCTCAAGACACCCCACATCCTATCTACATGTAGTACACGAGACACACCAACTTACCTAGAAGAAAACAGAAAACACATATTTAATATGGCATCGCAATAGGACTTTCCGACATAGTAGGCATACACTCTTAGAGCAAAAGGTTCTTGAGGGTTCTTTTCTATATAGTAATGTACAGAAAGGTTCCACTTACTTACTGGTACCACGGTACGTATAGTCGTACAAGGTACGATATATCGTGGGCTTAGGATTGGTCGAGATGACTATCTCGACCAATCCGAAACCTACGATATTGTAACTTGTACGAAAATACGGGCTATGTATAGAAAAGAACCTTCGAGAACACTTTGTATTATAGTTCATTTTCTATCTGTTTGCAGACATTTATGCATGGGTGAAAAATGTATTCCACTCCCTGACGAATTGACGGTCGTGTATTATGTCACGTGACTGCATCAGCCAATCCTCTCCCGTCATTCAGCTCATAATTATTTAAATTAGAGTAGAATATTTATATAAAACTTGGACAAACTTTGTCATTCGAGCGACTTTATCGTCCGGGTAAAAATAATATATTTGACAACGTATAAATTATCAACAGACCTACTGCTTCTCAAACCAGAAGAGTTTAACCCTTACAGCGCTGAAATAGTTTGTATAAACCATGGAGACCAAAGGGTTTTTTCAATTTGAAATCATTCTAAATGTCTTAGTTAGCTCTTTCCGCTTCATTTGAATACCTATGTTATTGGTCTACGACCATTATAATTGTTTTAATTCTTTCAACGCGGGGATCGACTTCAGACGTCAGAATCTGACGTCTATAGACGTCAGATTCTGACGTCTAAAGAGGATCCCCGCGATGAAAGGGTTAATAGTCTCCTGGGAAAATCAAAATGTCGTAACTGTCACCTTGTAAAGTAGCAGATACGACCTTCTGATCCCCACGTCGATAAATTACACTTTGTTTTATCCAGTTAGGAAGACGGATGGCGGAGAAACCCACAAAGAGACGGATACAAATTAGTGATCATTGTTTCATTGTTTCATTTCGTAATCTCTTCCGTCTTCTTTGAGACCCGTGTCGCTCATTCATCACGTGGTCCATGCAAAGCGCATGCGCCGCTGATAACACAGTCGTTAAAGTGATGCTTGCAATGCAAGATATCTGGGATGTAATATGCTACAATTCCAATGTCTAGTTTAGCGATTTTTTCTTCTGCAATTTCAAGTTGTGTGTAGACCTACATCGCTTACACTCATTCAGTGTTCTGTCTCCGACTACGGGTGGCATTCAGATTCTGACGTCCCTCTGGATCCGCCACCGTACATGCTGTAGACAGTTATGGTGATAAGTGACTGGTGAGTCAAGTCTTGCGACATGGAGCACAACACTCACTAATATGTGAAAATACGGTCATAGCAAGTCCGTCCGGGGAGATACTATGTTTATTTAAGCAACCCAGTTGTCAAAAGCAGTTGACAAAATGTTGAACCAATGGCTCGTGTCAGCTGGACAAGCTCCCAGTAAATACGAGACACAGAACCAATGTTGATTTAATGTTGGCCCATCGTCTCCGACTCTGGGCCAACATTAAATCAACATTGATTCAGCGTCTCGTGTTTGCTGACACAACTGTGGTGATTCATCATTGGTCTTCTTACTCATCGAATCGCGCCTCATATCCACAGAGAATGGGGAAAAAACTAGATGCAAAAGACGTATAGATGGGCGTATCCAGAAAACAACACAAGGGGGGTTGCGAGGCAAAATTTATTGGTGTTATTATCCAGCACATTGGTGAAGAATGTGTCATTTTTCTACATTGTATAGGTTATGTACGGTGAAACCTCTACGGAGGAGGGGGGGGGGGTGACACCTATACATAGACCTATTACTACATAGACCTATTACATTAAATAAAAATAATGTTTACACGCATATCATCCTTTCCATACAGGTTTCACCTTACAAGTGGGCCCACAAAGAGCCTTGTGTATTAAGCACGACGTATCTGCTTTAAATAAAACAGCTGTGTCGTCTCGATATTATTTACATCGGGCTGACCTTTCACTTATCATCAGTGACTATCACGGGAGACACTGGAGGCTCAGTGAAGGATCACCTCAGTCACCTCACTCCATGTAGATTTGACGATGCCGGTGGGCCCACGAAGAGGCCACTTGACGTTAATCAGCTAATCGTGACGACCCAACCTCTTTAACCCTTTACCTGTTACGTTATTTTATTTAAATTTTCACCTACTTAAAGGTTGTGTCTCGCTACCGAGACCCACTACTTCAAGTGGGTGAAAATTACTCATATCTGTTAATTTTAGACCAAACATTTGCAAATTTTGATGTTTAAAAACTCATTTTATTTAACATACCTGTTTTTGACCTGCTAATAAAACATTAAAAACGATTACGGTTCGTGATTCGCTTTAACCCTTAAAGCGCTGTATTAATTTGTGAAAAAAATCGCAAATAAATGGGGTTTTTTCAATTTGAAATCATCATAAATGCCTTAGTTAGCTTTTTCCGATTCATTTGAATACCTATGTCATGGGTCTACGGCCATTAGAAATATTTTTACTCTTACAGTGCGGGGATCGACTTCAGTCGTCAGAATGTGACGTCTACAGACGTCAGATTCTGACGACTAAAGTCGATCCCCGCACTGTAAGATCACCTTTAGGCGTCAGAATGTGACGTCTACAGCCATCATATTCTGACGTTTAAAGTCGATCCCCGTACTGTAAGATCGCCTTTAGTCGTCAGAATCTGACGTCTACAGCCATCATATTCTGACGTCTAAAGTCGATCCCCGCACTGTAAGATCGCCTTTAGGCGTCAGAATCTGACGTCTACAGCCATCAGATTCTGACGACTAAAGGCGATCCCCGCACTGTTAGATCGCCTTTAGGCGTCAGAATCTGACGTCTACAGCCATCAGATTCTGACGACTAAAGTCGATCCCCGCACTGTAAGATCACTTTTAGGCGTCAGAATCTGACGTCTACAGCCATCAGATTCTGACGACTAAAGTCGATCCCCGTACTGTAAGATCACCTTTAGGCGTCAGAATCTGACGTCTACAGCCATCAGATTCTGACGTCTAAAGTCGATCCCCGTACTGTAAAACCGACTTTGGTCGTCAGGATCGACTTTAGTCGTCAGAATCTGTGTAGACGTCAGATTCTGACGACTAAAGGCGATCCCCGCACTGTAAGATCGACTTTAGTCGTCATAATCTGACGTCTACACAGATTCTGACGACTAAAGTCGATCCCCGTACTGTAAGATCGCCTTTAGTCGTCAGATTCTGACGACTAAAGTCGATCCCCGCACTGGAAGGGTTAAAGGGTGAAGTGAGACAGTACTGTTCGTGATAAGCGGTGAAAGAGTGAGGTGAGAGCGACGCTTTCTAAGCGCGTGCAGTTGACATATCCGGGATATCTCGAAACCCCCTCGACCCCCTCGACCCCCTCGCCCCTCGACCCACCACCCTCGACCCACGACCCTCGACCCTCGACTTTAATTTTTTTTGTATAGTCTATTTATAAAAGTCGTGAAACAATATCAGTTCAATATATATGTTCGGTCACCGTCTGCAACGCTGGTATAACATTGGCTGAACGCCTCGTGTATGTTTTAGGGAGAGGCACGATACGCAATATACGGGCACTTGATTAGGCGTATAGCACAGCAAGCACGAAGCATTGAACCAATGTTGGATTAATGCTGGCCCAACGTCTGTAACGCTGGCCCACCGCTTGCGATGCCGGTGCAAATGCGTGTGACTGGATGAAGCTGGCAAGTGATATACCGGGTGATATGACTGGCAGGTGTTTTTTTAAGCACCAAAAAACAAGAGGCATTCAATCCCATGCTTGGGTTAAAGTTAGGCAAGCGTCGTAAACAGTGACCCAACAATAAAATGTGTTTCTCCAGCTGCAGGCCTACGGATCGATGGCCACCCAGTAAACAAGAGCCATTAAACCAACGTCGGGTGAATGCTGGACCAGCGTAGCAGATGGTCAGCCAACATCACTAGATAGCCAGGTTAGCATCACAGTAGGCCTATAGTTTCCTGAATGTTGTTATTATACAAAAGTTATAATTATATAAACAAACTTTTTTTTTTAATCAAGTTGAGGGTCGAGGGTCGTGGGTCGAGGGTCGAGGGTCATGGGTCGAGGGGCGAGGGGGTCTAGGGGGTCGAGGGGGTTTTCGAGAACTTTTTTATCAGTACCAAAGTAATGATTGTAATTTATCGAACGTGCAGGTTTAAATGAAAATGTGCATGCGGATGTCACATCATGTGGGCATCCAATAAATCATCCATTGCAAATTGAAACAGGTTGACGTTTAAAACATAGGCAGAGCTGGGCTGAGCAGATGACTCTTTCAAGGGTAATCACGACTATTCGTTTTTAATTTTTTACTTAGCCGATTAAGTCACAGATATTGGGAATGAAATGTGTGTTTAAACATCAAGATTTGCAAATGTTTGTTCTTAAACAAATATGAGTAATTTTCACCCACTTGAAGTTGTGGGTCGCGGTAGCGAGACACAACTTCAAGTGGCTGAAAATGTAAATAAGATAAAAGGTTGCATGTACTATCGTGCATTATTAGGGCACAAATCACGGCGAATGGGTGCAGCCAGTAAGCCTCTCAGAAGGTGGTTCAAATTCTGTACAGAGCAGCGTTTTAGGCATACTAAAACATTTCTGGTCTCAACCCCCAAAAATCTGACCTGCATCCACCAGGGAACATCAGAGAGAGACGCACTGCAGTATAAAATGCATGAAGCAGGTAAATGATTATTAATCTTAGTCGTGCAATTCGATACCTAGGATTTGGGTCGTGATCGAGAAACCAAGCCAGCAGTTAACCAGGTAGAGGCAGCTTCCGGTGAGATTGCACTCGGCGCATGCGCCCCGGTCAGGCGTCAGGTCAGCATCCGGGACACAGCTGTGCGCGCAAAGACCCAAGCACTTCCTGTGAGACAAGAGCTTGTTCGTCAGGCAAGTTCCGGGGACATCTGGTTCGCCGATGAAAGCCAAAAGGCAGTATCTGTTTACTTTACAAGTTAGCAGATACTACCTGGCTTTGCAGAATG
This sequence comes from Flabesymbios commensalis, assembly GCA_964017125.1. Lineage (NCBI taxonomy): Eukaryota > Metazoa > Annelida > Polychaeta > Terebellida > Flabelligeridae > Flabesymbios > Flabesymbios commensalis. The sequence goes on along the minus strand of OZ024914.1, from coordinate 74,675,520 downwards.
TTCTGGTGCTCCACTGATATCCTGGACGGCCGGTCACTCCGTTAAATAAGCCATCGCTTCATTTATTTTCTTTTGTTCAGCTACGTTAAATAGTGGTTTAAAATTGATATTGTTTTTTTAAGTGTACACGCGAGGCTCGCACAATTGTCCCTCGCAACTCTTTATAATGAGTGACCTGTCTGTTTTTATAATTTTATATGACCCTATACAGAGTGAGACATTAAAAAAGAGTATATCTATCTATGGAGTGAGTGCCCAGGTCCGTGCCCAGACATTTTTGAAGGGGTGGTCGAATTTTGGATTGGGTTTTTTGGAAATAAGTTAATTGGAACCCCTGTAAAATACTGCTTGAATTGATATTTGGCGTTGAATGACAATGGCGTGTGTCAATTTGACGCCCGTTTTGAACACTTTAACTCATATTTAACTTCATATTTATTATTATCATGATACTTGTTCCGAGTGAAAAATTTAATATCGATCATTTTGAATGGTCCCTGATCTTTATATTATTATAATGCTGATAATATTTTTCCCAAATAAAAATAATATTAATATCGATAATTTTGAATGGTCCCTAATAGTGGATCATAATTTTTCGATTAATGCCTACAGGAGCACCAATCTAAAAACTATAATCCACTAACATGATTAATTGAATGGGTGAAGCTCGGGGGATTAATAGAACGTAGCGGCAGATATATGAGGCTTGAGGACACCGTATGGCGTACACAATGTCTATGGATCAAACACCAATGTTGTTTTAATGCTGGGCCAACGTCTACGACGTTGGCCCAGCATTAAAACAGCACCGGATCAGCTGCACCCACTGTTAAAGGATCACCGCACACAAACCTTATTTGTCATCTTTATGAGCGGAAGATCAAATGTGCGCATGCGCAAACGACCACTAGACGAGATGATAAATAAATAGCGGGATGATACCAGGTTGTCTGATACCGGGGGTTCTGGGTACACCATCGATTACACGGCAGAGGGGGGGGGGGGGCAAGGATAAAAGGTCAAACTATGGCGCGTAAATAGAAGTCAAGTAGCTAGGCCTATTAGTGGGTTGAGGAACAGAGTTAGCCAAAGTGGAGTGTTCTATATATTCAAACCTGTTTGGACTCATGTGTAAAATATTCTCAGTTTTTCTCAAATATCACGAATCTTTTAAACTTTTTAAACCAAGGCAGGGCCGTATCCACGTATTGTTGGGTTTCTGTAACCACCCCCCCCCCCCTACATATCCCGTTGTACTGTAGCGTAGTCCAAAATATGAGTGAACATTGTCATTAAACCTATAGATTGCACCAGAGTGCACCATTTATCTGTTCAAATATTGGAGCCATGTTTTGCAAAATTCCTGGGGGCATTCCAGATACCCTCGCCTATCACCGGATGGTCGTCATGTACATGTGCCTTTGTCATAGTCTGGGAACGGCCCTGAAGGTGTGTAATTAGTGCATTATCAAAATAACCATCAAAAAGTTCCGCTTTTGATTGATTTTTACATTATGTCCACAACAAAAATATTGAATGAAAAACATCTCCCATCTTAAATAGAGTAACCATCCAGTGACTGTGTGGATTCTAACAGGTCAGAAGTCTAACCCATTAGGTTCCTTGCTATCGCATAAATACAACGTATGGCATGTCTCCTATTCGCAACTCATAGATTTAAGTGGGTAAATTAATTTTTTTATTTTCAAACCAAACATTTGCAAATCTTGATGTTTAAACATTAATTTCCTTCCCAATAACTGTGATTTAGCCTGCTGATAAAACAGATTATAAACTACTACAGTCCGCCATGTTTAGCATTTTCAACCACTTGAAGTTGTGTCTCGCTACCGCGATCCACAACTTCAAGTGGGTGAAAATTTAGTCGTGTGTAGCGGCTAAAGGATTAACCCTTAGAGCACTGATGTCGACATTCTGTGTTTTATTAACACATATATAACCCCCTGATGACGAGCTGCTCGCAATAAAATATGCCTTCAATCTTGAAACACTGATATATATTGGGACTTTCACAAATCACATACATTTTCAGTCACTTGAAGTTGTGTGTCGCGGTAGCGAGACACAACTTCAAGTGACCGAAAATTAAAATTGAATAGCTCAGTGCTATAGGGGTTAAAAACTACCCAGCTTTAGTTGCAAAACTGCAGATACATTTCATTAACTTTGAGGATGAAATTGCGGAAGCAATTAAAACCTCGACGTTAATGAAAGTTGGAGGGGGCACCTGGCTGTTATCATGTTCTCACCAGGCACGCCACACGCCGTAGGTGGATGACTTGAGATGATTATGATTTAGGAATGCCGGTACATAAAAACACTACAATCGCACCAAGGTTTTTTCACTAGACAGAATTCAACAAAATGTTGATTTTTTAAGTGAGATGAATGAATGAATGAATGAATGAATGAATGAATGAATGAATGAATGAATGAATGAACGGATGAATGAATGGATGAATGAGTGAATGAATGAACGGATGAATGAATGAATGGATGAATGAATGAATGAATGAATGAATGATTGAATGAATGAATGAATGAATGAATGAATGAATGAATGAATGAATGAATGAATGAATGAATGAATGAGCATATGGATAGATGAATGGATGGATGAATGGATGGATGAATGAGTTGATGAATGGATGGATGAATGAGTTGATGAATGCATAAATAAAAGAAAGAATGACTGAATGACTGAATGAATGAATGAATGAATGAATGAATAAATGAATGAATGAAAGAATGAATGAATTAATAAATGAGTGAATGCTTGAATGAATGAATGAATGAATGATTGAATGAATATTTAAATGAATGAATGAATGAATGAATGAATGAATGAATGAATGAATGAATGAATGAATGAATGAACAAATGAATGAATGGATGAATGAATGAATGAATGAATGAATGAATGAATGAATGAATGAATGAATGAATGAATGAGCAAATGAATGAATGAATGAATGAATGAATGAATGAATGAATGAATGAATGAATGAATGAATGAATGCATGAATTAATGAATTAATGAATGAACAAATGAATGAGCTCTGGTGTGATATGCGAAAATCATGCCCCTCCCTGATTATGCATGTAAGAGTAAAGTTGACACTGGTTTCAACCTTAATTAACTTGATGATGCTGCCATTAACGTGATCGCATAGTCACGTTGCCGGGGCGTGGGGGGGCTGGGGCGGAGCAGGTATTTGTCTGAAAAATCTAGGGAGAGCGCATACTTGCCAACATTTTTGGGAAATCCAAAGAGGGAAATCTGGACGGAAAGGCTACTTCCCAAGACCGCGGCATACGTGAATCACGCGCCAACTGAGCGGCTGGTGGGGAACGGTTGCAGTAAACCAGGATTTTTTTTGTTCATTTTCTCCGGATGCATTTTTAGGGCAAGAATATTTATCAGTGTTTATATGAAACTGATCAGAATCTGCATAAAAACATGATAAAAAATAACTACATTGTACTAAAGTCAAGAATAATCAACTTAATACAGTAATATGCCTTAGTCTTTGTAAAAATAGGTACAAGTAGTAAAATTCGGTACATTTTCTGGGTGATTCGTGATGCGGGAACCATGGTGAAAAATTGGGACTGTCCCGCCAAATTCGGGACGGTTGGCAAGTATGAGAGCGGGGTTCTATGTGATTTCGAACCCGGGACGCTGGCGTGACTGACGTAAGTTACGCGCCCCTTCAATACGCACGTCCCTCTACATTGCCTCGTTTAGATCGCAGACACGAGCCTTTAGGCGAGGTCTCCATTCAAGGAGCGATATTACACGTAACGTTACGACAGGACCATTGAGTGCTTTATAAATAAGTATGCTGCTCTGCAAAGCCAAAAGGCAGTAACTGCTTACTTGACAAGTAAGCAGTTACTGCCTTTTAGTTTTGCACGTCATAATGGATGTCTATCGTTGTAGTCTCGCGTGATGACGCGCCATCTTACACGTGATCGACCAGTTCACCTCGCTGGTTTATTTATTATTACATGCACGCGCCGTGATGACGTGTGTACACGTCATCACGGCGCGTGCATGTAATAACACGTCACAGTTTTTTTCAACATGGAAGTGACTGAGATCGATCTCCACCCGAAGGTCAGAAAAATACTCAGAACGTCTTAACGACGTCGCGAAAAATGAATTGATGGTGCGTGGATGTAGATGAAATATTGCTGATTCTAATAAACCTTTTATTGATTTGAATAATCATAATCGCGACCAAGTCTTAGATATCAGCGTCCAAAGGAAGGTGCACGCGTTTTTGTACCGTCACAATCCGTGGCTAACACCTTTAATTTCAGTCATGTTTGGCACGTGTAGGTAATGACGTCACAGCTACATGTACCCAGATCTGGTCACGTGATACACAGCTCTGTTCCACACCATGTCGTGACACGACTAATGTCTGCATCCTTCCTCTCAGGCCTCGTCTAAAACATGCACTTCCCACTACATTAATAATTTAAATTAATTACCTTTTTAGCCTGGCTGTGTAAACCTCCCCTATAATAAACCCCAGGCACATGTTAGGGTACCAGCCTACCCAGGTAATTACCAGTAAAACATCATATCTGACGAACTAATGTTATTATATTATATTACTATAGTCTCTAAGTTGTCTTATTTCAATTTTCACCCACTTGAAGTTGTGTGTCGCTACCGCGACCCACAACTTCAAGTGGGTGAAAATTACTCATATTTGTTTAATTAAAGACCAAACATTTGTAAATGTTGATGTTTAAATACTCCTTTAATTCCCAATAACTTTGATTTAACCTACCAATAAATTAAATAAAAAGCCCAGCAGACACGTTCAAACAATGCTGGTCTTGTTATTATTGGTGCATAGTCTGTCCAAGGAGGTCCTGATCTATCCTGGTGAACTAAAAAAAATGTATCACATTTGTACAATGTTGGATCAACGTCAATGCCCCAACATGAAACCAGACCCAAGTAATTGCCAATACATACGATACAATGAACCAATGTTAAATTATTATTGGCCCATTGTCTAATTATATTAACCCAATGTTGAGTGAAAGTTGGGTCACCGTCTACGACGCTGGTCCATTATTGAGCCAGCATTGGCTCTAGGGTAATTGAATGACGTCTCAGACATTTTTTCAGATAATGTCTACTGTAATATTAATCACAATGCAATCATCGAAAGAAACACAATGCTAATAATTGACTGACTGACTGACTGACTGACTGACTGACTGACTGACTGACTGCCCGACCGACCGACCGACCGACCGACCGACCGACCGACCGACCGACCGACCGACCGACCGACCGACCGACCGACCGACCGACCGACCGACCGACCGACCGACCGACCGACCGACCGACCGACCGACCGACCGACCGACCGACCGACCGACCGACCGACCGACCGACCGACCGACCGACCGACCGACCGACCGACCGACCGACGAACGAACGAACGAACGAACGAACGAACGAACGAACGAACGAACGAACGAACCAATCAATCAATCAATCAATCAATCAATCAATCAATCAATCAATCAATCACTCAATCAATCAATCAATCAATCAATCAATCAATCAATCAATCAATCAATCAATCAATCAATCAATCAATCAATCAATCAATCAATCAATCAATCGATCGATCGATCGATCGATCGATCGATCGATCGATCGATCGATCGATCGATCGATCGATCGATCGATCGATCAATCAATCAATCAATCAATCAATCAATCAATCAATCAATCAATCAATCAATCAATCAATCAATCAATCAATCAATCAATCAATCAATCAATCAAACAAAGAAGCAATGAAACAAGCAAGCAATCAAGTGTTATTCAACCAACGAACCAACGAACAAACAAAATGAATGCATGAATGAAGGAAGGAATGCATGGCTAATGAAGGAATAAAGGGATTAAACGAAGTTCCTCTTTTGAAAAAAAACCACTAGGCCAAACTGAACCAGGGCAGGCAGAGCCAGAGGGTGGGTGATAAACCTATCCTATCTACAGATCTAGCCACATGTGCTGAAAAAAGGGATGGAGACAAATACTAGTTTTCTGGCGACACTTGTAAATACTGCCGGCTGCAATGACGAGATAAATCAACAGGATGTCATCAACTTTTTGTCCCAGCGTCAACATCAGAGTTCCCGCGGCAGCCAGTTTAATTCAGAGAGGCACATGTATGGTGGATGAGAGAGCAGGGTGAGTGATGAGGAGGGGACATGTTGTCTGCACTGGCAATAGTAGCCTAAATACGAGACGTTTCACAAAAAGTTACAGAGATATATATTTATTCATGATGACAAACAATCACAACATAAATAATATCACAAGGATAAAAAAATAAATTTCCATTGTCATGATTGTGGTCGCTAACCCACTGAACTGGGGCGTGAGCCCTGGTGCAGTGGCCAGAGCTGCATGCCTGGTTGCCGTGTCGCCCTCTCCGAGGCCGTGGATGGATGTATTTGCTCCACCTGAAAAATCCAACATGGCGGTGACTGAGAGCGATCCCGACCCCAAGGTCGGAAAAATGGCCATAACTTTTCAATGACTGTGCGACGTCTGAGCTGAGCATGCGGGCATGGAACGGAAATGTTACTGATTCTAAAAAACCTATTTTTGACCTGATTACTCCCCGATATATTCCGATATGACAGTCCAAAGAAATGTCCCTCGATTTTGTACGCGGTCAATCTGTGGCTGAAACCTGTTTTAGCCACTGGGGCTACATGCCTGGAAAGTCAGAGATCGCGGGCTCGTCCCCCCGTTCTGGCATTCAGGTTTCAAAAAAAAAAAGTTTCTTCACTGCTGACTCGTGACGATTCAATATTACAGCGAGCCTCTGTGATCGAGAGGTATAGCGTGTTCGGCCTCAGACCACCATCCTCAGGAGGTTCTCCTGGCCCAGTTCATCCCATATATATGTGAATAAAGGTGGCATAATCATCTATTCATCTATCCATCCTATCCTATTCATCCTATCCCACTGGGCACTCGACGTTTTTGCGACGTTGACGTTGATTCAACGTCAACGTCGCAACAACGTCGTGTGCCCAGTGGGTAATGTTGGCTTAGTGGTGGACTAGTGCCGTAGATGGTGGCCCAGCAATAAGCCGACATTGGATCAGCGCCTCGTGTTTGCTGGTCAATAGTCAGTCACCCCCGAGCAAACACATTGCCCTACTCTTTTCTTTTTCTGTTTTTTAATGGTTATATAGTATGTGCGTATCATGCAAACACGAGACATTGATCCAATGCTGGCCCATTGTCTACGGCATTGGCCCAACATTAAATAAGCGTTAGGTCAGGGTCTTTTGTTTGGCGAGTAGGTAAATTATTAAAACCCGGCTGGGTGAGTTCAGGAACCCCCCCCCCCGTTACAAAAGTCCATGTCCGCTACTACAAATACAAGATAATCCAACAGTGGGTGGTGTGCTGGGGTCATTCATGTTGCCTTAAAGCGCTGATTTTTTATCTCTGTGAAAACAAAGGAGGTCAGGGTCATTGAGTTTCACAGAATTTGAAATCATCATAAATATCTTAGTCATATCTTTCCGATTCATCTGAATACCTATGTTAGGGGGTCACCATTCAATATCATGGGGGGGGGGGGCTGGAATTAAAAAAAAAACTCCAGTCCCCTCCCCCCTGGAAATGGAAACTTCTTACAGAGCGGGGATTGACTTTAGACGTCAGAATCTGACGTCTGCAGACGTCAGATTCTGACGGCTAAAGTCGATCCCCGCGCTGTAATGGTTAATGATAGGGCAGCGGCGAAAATGCGGCCCCAACATCGGCACAGCATTGGGCCAACGCTGTTTTTAATTACAAGAGGTAGTCATCAAACACACCCTCCAGAACACACACATGGACCAGAAAACACGTGACGTTGAAACAATGCTGGGTTGATGTTGGACCAGCGTCGCAGACGGTGGACCAACATTAGGCCAGCAATGGGTCAATGTCCCGTGTTCGCTGAGTAGCTTGGCCCAGCCATGTCAACCAGCACACCAAATATTAGCACTGCACCCGACGTCACGCAATATGTGAGCGTGCGGTGGCATGCCTCTAGTCGTAAAATCAAGACAAACATCACACCAATGCTGCACAATGCTGGCCCACGTTGGCCCAGCATTGTACAACGTCTGGTTAAAATTGACCCGCTACTATTCATTGTTGTCTACATCATGCAGTAGAGCATTCTGTAGCGTACTACACTGCGGAAAAAACCCCTCAGATATGCGGTAAAAATCGAATATCTCATCACCTTTATATTAACCTTTTTACTTCCAGAATCGTATATCAACCTTTGTGCTGTTAGAACCGTATATATGAGGTTTCAAACCAGATTTGGCTCAAATAAAAGACCACTGAATTCCACAAAGTATATCCTTTTACCCTACCCTAATATTTATCTTAAATTGTGTTTCATATTGGTCATCAGCGCTTTCTATTAGTATTAGCAGATTAACATACAAAATTCTGAAAATATCGTGTAAATGCATTATTACAATAACGTATTTTGTTAATAATTATGTAATGAGATGATGTATAACCTAAATAAATGCATACTGTTTGAGCAGAGCTGACGGTTTTCATACATGAAATAAAATCAAGCAGGTTTCTGTGCTAGTATGAAGCAGCTGCGATGTTAGGTCCTATAAGTTGGGAAGCAGGATTAAAGGGACTGGCCCAGGCTAAAATCAGCAAAAATCGGTGATTTTATTTTGGCTTCTTAATATGATCATATGATGTAAACATGTCCATAGACTAGAACTGCAATTTTTTTTTAATTTTTGTGCTGCGCACTTACCAGTTAAACTAGATATAGAGACGAAATTCTCGTATTTCTAACAAAGCGAGTGTCGAAGCTGAAGACTATTACCATGATTACCATGACTATATCGTCGCCTCGGAGCTAAAGGATCCTATCTGACACTCGTCAGAGTGTCAGATAGGATCCTTTAGCTCCGAGGCGACGATATGTGTATCATGTGCATAGGTAGAACACACTATTTGACTGTAAATGTCAATAAAAACATGTCTTCCGATAAATAAACAATTAACATATTTCAAAAATTTCACAAATATAAAAGGTATAAATGTTAGAAAAAATTGTAATTGTGCTCTTAGATGGGCCTAATGTAAAAAATGTAGGAGTGCTGTTAGTGGGAAACCAGCTGTTATGCCTGATGTCTGAAAATATGGGCGGCTCAGGGGTGAATTATTATAAAGAGAAAATGTAAATGAGCAGCTTGGGAAATAATACATCAAAGACTAAACCACTCATGTCGGCAGCAGTGTATTATTATAATTATGAAGTCACGTCATTATCATCAAATACCACCCCTCCCCTTTAAACCCATCCCACACAGAGAGCATGAGAAGCCGGCACAAAGCTGGATCAACTCTGGGCAGCAGCGGAGATGCTGTCCCAACGTTGAACTTAAGCTTCACGTCAGTTGGGAACCGCTCGATTGACAGACTGTCTAGATTTTCAACTTGATAATCTCAGCATGTATTATTCTTCGCTGGTGGTTGAACCATGTGCCTTTGTGCCACTGAATTCCTTGTTTCTGTTTTTCGTTCATTTGAAGCTGGAATTCTTAACGCAATTTAAAGCTTAAATGACGAAAATAATTAAATTTAGTCCATTCTGGATTTCAAGTTGTCAAAAATATTTGATATAAATTAGAGCTGTAATTAATTAATGTTGGTGCTTTATTCATGTTATTTAATGTTTGCCTCTTTGTATTATAATGTAGTCAATATTTGTTTCGACTTCGACATACAAATTCAAGACCCTTGTAATTTCCCCACACAATTAAATTACAATTTCGAAAGGCTCTTACAATCAAAGGGTGTATGCCATCTGTACCGCCCAACAAGATGGTGAAGTCACTGACGTCACCCTAACCCTTGTGCTTCTGCGCTGTTTATTTCTATTTTTCGTCATTTGAAGCTGGAATTGCTGACGCAATTTCCAGCTTCAAATGACGAAAACATATTTCAATAATTATTTCAATAGGCCTAATTCATGAAAAATTGGGACATCTCCAAAAATGAATCATTGGCTTACCTAAGCATCCGTCACAACATATTTTTCGCTTCTATTCTAGTTTGATTCTATTTTTCGTCATTTGAAGCTGGAATTGCTGACGCAAATTCCAGCTTCAAATGACAAAAACATGTTTCAATTCATGAAAAATTAGGAAATCTCCAAAATTGAATCATTGGATTACCTAAGCATCCGTCACAGCATATTTCGTGCATTTCAGTGACATTTTTTTTCAGTTTTGAAACCATATTTTCGGTCCCAGCAGCACAAGGGTCAACATGGTTAATAATATCAGATGACAAACGAGCGTTATGAAATGCTAATAAGGAAACAAGCCCGCCCGCCTTTGAAGTGCCGCCCCATGACGTCATCGTCACGTGACATGGTCTGCCGGCCACCTCGTCACGCGCCATCTGGCGGGCAAATTCACAACTAGTCTCGTAAATCGCCACGCTTCCAGAGGATGATTAATTCAGCAGAAAAAAACGGTATTTGCCTTTCTGAAGAAAGCAAAACAATTTCTAAAAGTGCATGATGTAACTGATTAAAAAAAAAAGATATTGTAACGAATTTTAAAGAACATATTGCAACCAATTTAAAAGACATATTGTAACCTATTATATAAGATTTAGAAAAGTTGGTTAGTTCATAGTTAATCAGTTTAGTTTGCGCAATTGTTTGCATTTATTTTGTTTGTTATTGTGCATTTTCTGAAAAAATAAGTTATTGTAAGTATGTTTGAGGACAAATAACAACAGAAGGAAAGCCAGTCCTTGTGAACATGATGTATTATTTGATGCATTGTAATTATTATGATGTCAATTGAATTACACCCTAATACACAGTCCAAGCATTTGAACAATTTAGTGTATTGTAGGCTAGCCTTCTCCCATTTGACGAGTCTCTTATAGATTTCGCCGCAGCCGGCCCCGGGTATTATATTCGCATGGCTTTGCACGGATATCTGGTTGTTAGAGGGCGAGAGTGCCAGAGCAGACGACGTAAAAGTAGGAGGTGATATATTCTGACCAGAAATCAATCGTTCGTTACCTCGACAGCCCCAGGAAAGCCCGTGGCTCACTGCTGGACTAAAGTAGGCACCTTCCAAGCAAACACGAGACAATGAACCAATGTTGGGTCGATGTTGGCCCACCGTCTACGACGCTGGGCCAACATCGACCCAACATTGGTTGAATATCTTGTCTTTGCTCGGTTAGCCCAGCATTGGTTTAAATTGACACGTCCATGGGTCATTGCTGGAGTGAGTGAATATTGCTTCACGTCGCTTTCTGCACAGTTATGGCAATATCGCGACAGAAGGAAGCCCGAAGCCGGGACTATGCCCTACTCTTATCGAATGACTTCAAGGGTTCTTTATAGTGAGCAGTACCATAGATAGCACTGCACACTCCAGGCCTTCGGACAGTTCGGAGCACTGCATAAGCACAACCACGATGACAAACATTCGACCCGACTGGGATTTGAATCTAGTACCCTTAGTTTCGAGCCACAACCGAATCGAATGAGCCATCGGAGCCGGCAGGCACATTGCTAGACTAGTGACGGGCTATCATCGTAGAAGCTGAGCCAACTTTCCCACAAGGAAACACGACGTTCATTCGACGTTAAATCAACGCCACTGACGTTGATACGTTGAATCAACGCCACTGACGTCATTTCAACGTCGCTACAACGTCGTGTCCTCAGTGAATTAGCCCAGCATCGGGCAATAATGCAACGTTCATGGCCCATTCCTGGAGAGCTTTAGCACAGAAATATGTTAGATTGACAGTTTCCAGATCATCATTATGGAGTGCTCTGTAACATTTTATGTCTCACCCCTAAGTCAAACGTTGTTGCGACGTTGAATCAACGTCAGTGACGTTGCTTCAACGTCGCAACAACGTCGTGTGCCAAGTGGGATCGCAGATGCTTGGAAAATATTTGCCATCGGACTTGAGGGAGCGACCAAAGTGTATTGGATCCATTGTATGCGAGGATGTCAAGCCCGGGATTCCCCAAGTGACGTCATTCAGCTGTTCAGGGGAAATCCCATGTGGTCCTCAAAGTACAATGGACTATTACATTCGGGTGAGTGATTGAATATTGATTTGCGTTGTGCAGATTATAACAATATCGCGACGGAAGGAATCCTGAAGTAGGGGCTCACTGTGCCGTACTTTTTATTTATGGAGCGACTTCAAGGGTTATTTATTAAAATATAGCAGAGTAATCCAAGTACCACTGCACACAGATAATTGCTTACGCGAATGCCACTCTTAACTCTTTAAGTGCTTCATTACTACTTAACATTTTCCTTTCATTTGAAGTTGGCATTGCTCACGCAATTGCCAACTTCAAATGAAAGGAAAATACCTCCTCACTTAAAAATTAAACCTGCTAAATTTCACAATGGGGGCTTTACTCAAGATTTATACATGCATATTTGTTCAATTTCTGTCAAATTTTAGTTGTGGAAAAACAGTATGAATGCGCTTAAAAGCGTCGCCCGCACTCAAAGGGTTAAATAAATGAAAAAAATGTAAAATAATATTTATAAGGCAACATATGAAAATAATGAGCAAACAATTTCTTTTTTTTATGGTACAGTTTGAATGAATGAATGCGGTTTTATGAAACATATATGTTTCACATATAGGCTAAATTGGACCAGGAGGACATCCTGAGGATGGTGAAGTGAATCAGATGACACTGCCCTCCAGCCATAGTAGGCCTACTCGAAATTCGAACTCCTACGTGACAGGCATTTGGCGTAATCACTACACCAGCACCACACTACACTGCCCCGTCCGTCCCAGACAGTATACCACTGAGAATGAGTGTAGCACCACCCATGACACATTGTAGTTCAGATCAACGCAAAACCAAGTTAAATCCCATTAATGACGTCATCCATGTGGAATCCCCCCTGACTCATAGAAGAGTGATGATCACACAGAAGTGGTACTACTGCAGTATAGTGACGTCATTCAGGTAGCCTACATTAACCCTTAAAGCGCTGAAATATTTTAACCCTTTAAGCCCCCACGATGCATTAAGGCATCGTTTTACATCCCTGAAAACAGATTTAATTTTCCTACAACCAAGGGTTTTGAAATGAATATTTCCATAAAACTGGCAATTTTCTTAAATTTTTAAACCACATCAAATCATCTTCATCCACTACAAGTCGAGAATTGCGACAGCAATTCGCGGCTTGCAGTGGATGAAGATGACAATGTAAAGTCAGGCTTGAAAGGGTTAAACCAAGAGACCAAAGTGTTATTTTCAATTTGAAATCACCACAAATGTCTTAGTTAGCTCTTTCTGTTGTATTTGAATACTTATGTTATGGATCTACGCCCATAATAATTTTTAAATTCTTTAAGTGCGGTGATCGACTTTAGACGTCAGAATCTGACGTCCAAAGTCGATCCCTGCACTGGAAGAATTATTATTTGACGTCCACCGTTTTAAGTATCAGAACTGCAAACAATATACTGGGACAGAAATATAAGTTTATAAAGCAACAAAATCGAACATAATTTGTGTAAAGATATGTAAGAGTATAGACTACATGAGATACTATAGACCCACATGCTCAATATTGTGAAAAAAACTAGCATGAAAACACCTGCGTCTCTCAGTAGGCCTATTACCTCTGAATCCGGATAGGAACGTGATTTTTTTACTCGAATGTTACCCATTTAAAAAACTTACGCAATTCTGGTTTATGGACATTTTGAAAACTTCAGAACATATCAAGGAGCCAAAATAAAAAATATGATTTTGGCCTGATTGTGTCGCTTTAAAATAAAACAAAACTTTGATTTTGAGTCTCGACTCGCGCGTCGCAATATTGCATGAGATAGGGACGTAGCACACGCGACGTACGAAGAAATTGGTGGTTTAAAGCTGGGCGAGCGTAGCAGACAGTAGACGAACATTGAGCCAAAAAGGGTTCAATGTCTTGTGTTTGCGCGGAAATTCCCTTTCCCTGTTCAGCATGCAGGTTTGCCCACCAGGCGCCTTTTTTAGATGGGCCTTTTGGGCAGACCCTGCCTCTGTTCTCCGCCCCACGCCGTCAGCCCTGCATATTTCATAGATCCCGAAAGCCACCGGCCATCGTATATAGAGATCGCCAGACAGAGAGGGATTAGGGAAGCTACGAGGGCTCGTAGTGGATGTCTGAATGATAAGGTCATTGATTAAACTTGACATTCAAATCCATCAATAACTTATTGTTTTCACAGACTCGTTGTCTCAACTCTTACAGAGCTGAAATATGTTTGTATAAACCATGGAGACCAAAGGTTGTTGTTTTCAATTTGAAATCATCATAGATATCTTAGTCAGCTCTTTCCGCTTTATTTGAATACCTATGTTATGGGTCTGAGGCCATTATAGACATTTCACTCTTTCAGTGCGGGGACCGACATTAGACGTTAGATTCTGACGTCTAAAGTCGCTCCCGCGCTTAAATATTTAACTGTGACTGAAACTGAAGGTTTGACCGTACATATGTTACAGAACTATGTAGTTATATTTTCTTCAATTTAAGATCAGACATTTGCAAATCATTATATGTTTAAACACACTTTTCAGTCCCGACAATAGCGACTTGATCGTCTAATATAATAAAAACCGTGTAATTGGCTATGGAAGGATTATTCACATTAATAATAAGTTTATCATGTTTATTGAAATACGAACCTATTTCAGCGTTGTAAGGTAATGATTTGCCAATATCTGGCCTCAAATTAAACAAATTATGTGAAACGCAGTGACGTCACTCAGTGAAAACAAGGTTATATAACACCCCCTCCCCCATACTTCATTCTGTGAAACGCAGTGACGTCACTCGGCGAAAACAAGGTTAGCCTTTATAAGACCCCTTCCCCCATACTTCATTGTATTAGCCAGCTCGGTGAAAACAAAGGAGGACAAGGTCATTAAGTTTCATAGAATTAAAAAGTACATGGTTCTGTACGGTCAACAATATATGGCTGAAATCTTCAGGTTCAGTCACACTTAGCCCTTACAGCGCAGGGATCGACTTTAGACGCCAGAATCTGACGTCTGCGTCAGAGTCTGATTCTGACGTCTAAAGTCAATCCCTGCGCTGAAAGAATTAAAATATTTATAATGACCGTAGACCCATAACATAGGTATTTAAATGAAGCGGAAAGGGCTAAATAAGACAGTTATAATGATTTTAAATAGAAAACCCCTTTCGTTTACGTGGTTTATACACACATATTTTCAGCATCGTAAGGGTTAGGCCAGTGATACCCGTGCTTTAGTGTTCTGATCACGTTTCACGCTCCTCTAAGGGGCGGCCGGCTGGTCGATTGTCCGTTAGCTTCAAATGAACGCTGAAAGCCCAGTCACTGCCCAGAAAGCCCGCTCACTGCCCCGGCGGAATTTAGGGTCTGAGCCGGAGGTGATTTGTAAAAAGAGAGCGCCAAGATTGAGGGCCCTTAACATGCTTAATATGCCTGGAGGATAGATGTACCATTAGGCTGGGACGGTATTCTGAAAGCGACTGATCGAGACCTTAGGCGTGTGATTGGTTGAGATGGTCATCTCGACCAATCACACACCTTACCCTTAGAACACTGAGCTAAGAAAATTAAATTTTCATCCACTTGAATTTGTGTCTCGCTACCGCGATTCACAACTTCAAGTGACTGAAAATTGTGTTATTTGTAAAATTTAAGTCCCAACATATAGCAGTGTTTCAAAATTGAAAGCATATTTACCTTTTAACAACTGGTTATACAGGTGCTAATAAAAGTACAGAATGTCTACTATAGTCGACATCAGTGTGCTAAGGGCTAAGATCTGGGTCGGTCGCTTGCAGTTTTTCAGCCATCTGTTAAAATTACCAAGGAGTCTCGATAAAGTAGATTAATAATTTTCTGCTTGTATATATCCTGCATCCTTTATTGTGCATACAATGCCCCATACTGATAAAAAACATGGAGTATGTAATGTTTCATGCCTGTGGTATTACCAACTACTAAGAACCCTTCAAGTTCTTCGATAAGTGTAGGGCGTAGTCCCGATCTCGGGTTTCCCTCTATCGCGATATTGCCTAAATGCACAGAAAGCAAAGTAAATGGTCCTCACTCACTCACTCACTCACTCACTCACTCACTCACTCACTCACTCACTCACTCACTCACTCACTCACTCACTCACTCACTCACTCACTCACTCACTCACTCACTCACTCACTCACTCACTCACTCACTCACTCACTCACTCACTCACTCACTCACTCACTCACTCACTCACTCACTCACTCACTCACTCACTCACTCACTCACTCACTCACTCACTCACTCACTCACTCACTCACTCACTCACTCACTCACTCACTCACTCACTCACTCACTCACTCACTCACTCACTCACTCACTCACTCACTCACTCACTCACTCACTCACTCACTCACTCACTCACTCACTCACTCACTCACTCACTCACTCACTCACTCACTCACTCACTCACTCACTCACTCACTCACTCACTCACTCACTCACTCACTCACTCACTCACTCACTCTCTCACTCACTCACTCACTCACTCACTCACTCACTCACTCACTCACTCACTCACTCACTCACTCACTCACTCACTCACTCACTCACTCACTCACTCACTCACTCACTCACTCACTCACTCACTCACTCACTCACTCACTCACTCACTCACTCACTCACGGACGCACGCACTCACTCACTCACTCACTCACTCACTCACTCACTCACTCACTCACTCACTCACTCACTCACTCACTCACTCACTCACTCACTCACTCACTCACTCACTCACTCACTCACTCACTCACTCACTCACTCACTCACTTGCCCACCCACTCGGTATACAAGAAACAGCGGATATAAAAAATACATTTTATGGTGTATCGCTTTAAGGCTTAAAACTATTATATGACTTCAACCAGTGTCAACATGGTGATATCCACTGGATCAGGGCTGTGTACATTATCTATGCATGATGTATGGAAAGGGCTCAGACTTGCTTAACTCATATGGCTTACATACAGGGCTTAATGTATCAGGACGGATCAAAGGTGCCTGGAGCAAAACCGGAAGACGATTCCCTAAAAATGGATAGCTGGAGGCAGGCAGGCAGGCAGGCAGGCAGGCAGGACAGACCGCTGCACACTCACAGAAATTACTTGTTGATTTTTACAGAGCACTTAGCATTTTTAGATCTAAAAAAGGAATATAATTCCATGACGACAACACTAACAATAGCGTCAGTATCTTATTACATTAGTCACCTTGACGACAATTTGTTCAGGTAATAAGATACGCGCAAAAAAGGAAATCTCATTATTTTCTCTCGAGAAATAAGATACATGACTGTAATTTCAATTTGGACCCAAAAAAACACGAGACGTTGACCCAATGTTGGTTTAGTGTTGGCCCATCGTCTGCGACGCTGGCCCAACAATAAACCAACATTGCGTCAACGTCTCGGGTTTGCAGGGAAGTTATTTGAACATTATGTACCATTTTGAAGAGGGCCTCATGGCAGATGAGCGAAAGCTCAATGAGCAACCCTCTATAAATAAAGATTATTATTATTATTATTATTATTCATTTAAAGCTGGAATTGCCTAATGCAATTTCCAGCTTTAAATGACGAAACATAATTATTTCTATTTATGAAAAATCGCCATCTTCTAAATTCAATAAATTTATCAATAAATTTATCAATTTCGGTGGCATTTCAATAGATTTGAAATTAGCTTGAAAGTGAATGTGTCCTGGGGCCTAGCAGTACATTTTAACCCTTTGCAGCCTGAATTTATCATTGTCATCTTCATCCACTACAAGCCGCGAATTGCTGTCGCAATTCTCGACTTGCAGTGGATGGAGTTGACTTGAAGTGGGTGGCAAATGTAAAAAAAATATCTTCATTATTAAACAGTTCCATGGAAATTTTCGCTTTAAAATCCCTATGTGTAGGGAATTATAGGTCATTCCTCAGGGATGCTTTGATGCACCGTGAAGGTTTGAAGGGTTAAGGGTCAATGTTGACAGACAATGGCCCAACGTTAATCCAACATGGCATAAACGTCTCGTGTTTGCTGGGATGCTGAGCAACGCACCAGATGGCTCAATCCACCCCCCCCCCTATCCCCGATCTCCTCGCCCACGGATACTTTTTCCTCTACAGCAAAAAACCCCAGATATATATTACTTTATCTGAACCCATTTTTTGTGCATGCACAGGTAAAATATGTCTGGATGAGACAAATTAATTATAATGAGGTTTTTTTTAGTACGTGTCATGCATCACTGCATAAATACACCATATAGCATACATTTTCAACACAATGAAAGCATGAGAAAAAAACGAAATAATGGAATTCTGAGTCTGGGTCTAACCAGATTTTTTTGATTTTTTGTAACTTGACAAGACCCATAAGTGGCTCCACCACACCACAAAGTGGCTTCACCACACCACATACTTATAGTCATTAGTATCAAGGAATCCTTGTTAGTATATAGCATTATGCCACAAAGTTACATAAATTCTCATCACGTCGCTTGCGCCGTCTGGCGCCCAAATTATTCATGAGAACTCTCTGGGGATCACCGCTGCCTTTCACGCCAGAGTTCGGGGTTCGGTTCCCGGTCTCGGCGGTTTCAAAGAAACAAAAATGTTTCTTCCCCATCCACGTGTGAAAGTTAGTATTGTGGGGAGCCTCCGTGACCGAGAGGTAGCGTGCTCGGCCTCAGACCGCCAGGGCTCGAATTTCGAATCCTGTGTCTGGAGGACAGTGTCATCTCAATCATCTCACCATCCTCAGGAGGTTCTCCTGGCCCAGTTTAGCCTATATGTGCACAAAGGTGGCCTAAAGCCCGATTCATTTCATTTCATTTTTTTTCTCTGGGGATCATGTGCCCATGGTGAAATTCTATGACGTTTGGCTTCATAAAAACACAGCGTTAACTCTTACAGCGCGGGGATCGACTTTAGACGTCAGAATATGACGTCTGTAGACGTCAGATTCTGACGACTAAAGTCAATCCCCGCACTGTAAGAATTAAAATATTTATAATGGTCGTAGACCCATACCATAGGTATTCAAATGAATCGGAAAGACCTGAACAAGACATTTATGATGATCTCAATTGAAAAAACCCTTTGGTCTCCATGGTTTATATATAAAAAATTCAGCGCCTTAAGTGTTAAGTAACTCCCCACGCATGGTTTTTTTTATTTTTAGCAAATTCACACTCAGTATACATGGTACATGTATAATTAGGTATGTAACAGAAAGAAGGCAATGTTGATAATCCGTATGGTGAAACAAGTGAGAATGAAATCTGGATAATTCTAAAACTATCGTCAACGATAAATTATATTTTTAAAGTACACTAATCACACAGCTTTAATACCACCCCCCCCCCCAATTGATATACCAGTATGCCTAGTATACCCTGATACATGTAATAAGCCCTGAATACAAAGCATGGTATTGTAATATATTAATATATAATATAATATAATACGTTTCGTCTTATAAATCCACCATATATAGGTCTATGGCATATATCATCGCTCATTACCCGCATTATAATATATATCGTTGCTCAAATCCACCATATGAAATATATATATAAATCCACCATATATAGGCCTAATATATATCGTCGCTCAAATTCCCCATATGAAATATATATCGTCGCATATATCCACCATATATAATATATAGTCGCATAAATCCACCATACATGTACATATAGCATATACTCGGCGAAATAGCCTTGTATTCAGGGCTAAAGGCCTTTAGTGTAAATGTGTTTCTCAGATATATTTGTGTGCGTACTGTGTCACACAGCCACATCGATACTAATGACAAATGTCGGGACACTATCGACATAGAAAAGAACATGGTAGTCCCTCCGGAAATAGCCGCTAAAGTGGATCGCCATTTTTTTCGATCACTATAAAATTGCTTCCGAGCAAACAAGAGGTGGTGGCCCAATATTGATTTAATGTCAGGCGAACGTCGAAGAACTAGAAACGTTGGCCCAGAATATGGGCCAAATGTAGACTTCGATAAACGACGAATATAACAGCATTTGTTACATGTCACAAAAAGTGTTTCAAACTGTTCAGATGTATGGAATGTGCAGTGCTGTATAATGCTCATTGTAAATAACATGGGACATTTATTCGAACCATTACGGTATCTTAAAGGAGTAGTCCACTGTGTACCTATAAAGCATCACGCTGATTATAGAGACAGAGGCCACTGGGGTACAACAAAACCAGAAACTTACATAGAGTGGTCTGTAGCTTTAATTGACTGTTCAAAACACAAAATGTGCGAAGGCGTAATGAAAACATCATATCAATCCAGCAAACAGTTCAAAATAAATTACGCCGAACAAAATGTGAAATACAAACACAAATATTTCATTATTTGCTAAGTATCCAAGCAAATACGAGGTGTTCACCCAGTTTTGGGTTAATGTTGGGCAGACGTCGAAGACGGCGGCCCAACATTAACCCAACATTGGGCCAACGTTCGGTACAACGTTTGGTACAACGTTTGGTGTTACATACTCGTGTCTTTGTGGTGTAAAGTAGTAGTACTCTTATCGGACCAGATACACCCCGCGCGTGTACACAGCGACATCCGGCGATAATGAACGGATGCGCATGCGCAATTGATAATGGTGGACAGACGAGACCGGAAGTGTGAGATGAGGAGCGGTGATTTCTGGGTGATTGACCTATTAATAGTTGGCAGGGCGGAGGTTGCTAACGATAACTACTTGCTCAGAGAGTGGTTGACACCAGACGTCGCGAGGCTGGACCAACATTAAACCAACACTGTTCGAGTTTAACCCTTTCAGCGTGGGATCGATTTTAACGTCAGAATCTGACGTCAAAAGTCGATCCCCCCACTGGGGAGCGCATGATTTTAGTCGATTTCTCTATCAATTATGAAATTGTGTACAGGACATTTCCAAATCATGTCCTAACATCGGTAGAAATTTCGTGAAGTTATATGCAGAATTGCAAAAGTTAGAACATTTGACATGTAGTAAATTGAAAATATGACGTCCCTTTATAAACCCATTACACTAATTCTGGAATTTTTACCTATGGTCGGACATGACTTGGAAATGTCCTGTGCAAAATTTCAAGGAAATCAGTTCTGAATTGACGGAGAAATCGACGAAAAGCATGCGCTCCAGATAATGATGTCATAGACTTTAGACAGACAGACAGACAGAATTATTTTGACCAATAAAGTACATGTATAATATACACATTAAAATGATATGAATATAACATTCGTAAAAGACCCATAACCAGTGATAACATAGGTATTCAAATGAAATTTATGGTGATTTCAAATTAAAAATCCCTTTGGGGTCGAGCACGCAATCTCTGGGTCATGGAGGCTCTCCACTATACTGAATTTAGTAAGAAAAAGAAACATTTTGCTTCTGTTAAGTCTGAATGCGAACCAGAGTATGGGGGGAGGGGCGAGCTCCGACGCGACATACGGTCGACATAACCCAGCAATCATAAGACATTGGCCAAACGTTGGTTTACTGTTGGCCCACCTTCTACGACGCTGGCCCAACAGTAAACCAACGTTGGGCCAACGTCACATGTTTGCTGGGAAGTGCTGACCACCACACCAGACCCCCGCCGCTTTTATTTCTACGAATGAAATGTAGCATGGTTTGTTTGTGAACAATGCTCTATACAATGGCAGTTTTTTCACGTGATGCTGACCTCAAGCGTACCAAACACATCCCCCCGTTATTCGTGAAGTACCTGGCCGGAAATCAAGATATCTTCCGCCATTTTGTCGGCCGTTTATACTATTTGTAGAATATTGGCTACAAGATCACTAATCAGTCCGATGAATGAATACATGGGGTTTCAGGCCACATTTGTGTAGCCCCAGTGGCTGAAAGAGGTTTCAGCCACAGATTGACCACGTACAAAATCGTGGGAAATTTCTTTGGACGGTCATAAATAAGACTTACGGTCTAATCATCAGGTCGAAAATAGCTTTTTAAAATCACTAGCTTTTCAGTTACATGCCCAGCTCAAAAATTGGTGTCAGGATCGCTCTCAATCACCGCCATGTTGGATTTTTGCGGGTAAAGCAAACACATCAATCCACGGCCTCGGAGAGGACGACACGGCTAACACTTTGTGCTCATATAGGCTAAATTGGGCCAGGAGAATCTCATGAGGATGGTGAGATGAATGAGATGACATTGTCCTCTCTCAACTGTGACTGAAACTGAGGGTCTTAGTCACATCCACGACCCACACCCTTACGGTGTCTGGTTGTCCATGGCTAGGATCCACGACCCACACCCTTACGGTGTCTGGTTGTCCATGGCTAGGATCCACGACCCACACCTTTACGTGTGTGGCTGTCCAGGGCTAGGATCCACGACCCACATCCTCACGGTGTCTGGTTGTCCATGGCTAGGATCCACGACCCACATCCTTACGGTGTCTGGTTGTCCACGGCTAGGATCCACGACCCACTGCTTTATGGTGTGTGGCTGTCCATGGCTAGGACCCACGACCCACATCTTTACGTGTGTGGCTGTCCATGGCTAGGACCCACGACCCACATCTTGACGTGTGTGGCTGTCCACGACTAGAACCCACGACCTACACCTTGATGGTGTGTGGCTGTCCATGGCTAGGACCCACGACCCACACCTTGATAGTGTGTGGCTGTCCATGGCTAGGACCCACGACCCACATCTTTACGTATGTGGCTATCCACGACTAGAATTCACGACCTACACCTTTACGTGTGTGGCTGTCCACGGCTAGGACCCACGACCCACACCTTTACGTGTGTGACTGTCCACGACTAGAATCCACGACCTACACCTTTACGGTGTGTGGCTGTCCATGGCTAGGATCCACGACCCACCTTTATGGTGTGTGGTTGTCCATGGCTAGGATCCACGACCCACACCTTTATGGTGTGTGGGTGTCCATGGCTAGGATCCACGACCCACACCTTTATGGTGTGTGGGTGTCCATGGCTAGGATCCACGACCCACCTTTATGGTGTGTGGTTGTCCATGGCTAGGATCCACGACCCACACCTTTATGGTGTGTGGTTGTCCACGGCTAGGATCCACGACCCACACCTTTATGGTGTGTGGGTGTCCATGGCTAGGATCCACGACCCACCTTTATGGTGTGTGGGTGCCCATGGCTAGGATCCACGACCCACCTTTATGGTGTGTGGTTGTCCATGGCTAGGATCCACGACCCACCTTTATGGTGTGTGGTTGTCCATGGCTAGGATCCACAACCCACACCTTTATGGTGTGTGGTTGTCCACGGCTAGGATCCACAACCCACCTTTATGGTGTGTGGCTGTCCATGGCTAGGATCCACGACCCACCTTTATGGTGTGTGGTTGTCCATGGCTAGGATCCACAACCCACACCTTTATGGTGTGTGGGTGTCCATGGCTAGGATCCACGACCCACACCTTTATGGTGTGTGGTTGTCCATGGCTAGGATCCACAACCCACCTTTATGGTGTGTGGTTGTCCATGGCTAGGATCCACAACCCACACCTTTATGGTGTGTGGGTGTCCATGGCTAGGATCCACGACCCACACCTTTATGGTGTGTGGCTGTCCATGGCTAGGATCCACGACCCACCTTTATGGTGTGTGGTTGTCCATGGCTAGGATCCACAACCCACACCTTTATGGTGTGTGGGTGTCCATGGCTAGGATCCACAACCCACCTTTATGGTGTGTGGTTGTCCATGGCTAGGATCCACGACCCACACCTTTATGGTGTGTGGCTGTCCATGGCTAGGATCCACGACCCACACCTTTATGGTGTGTGGGTGTCCATGGCTAGGATCCACGACCCACACCTTTATGGTGTGTGGGTGTCCATGGCTAGGATCCACAACCCACCTTTATGGTGTGTGGTTGTCCATGGCTAGGATCCACGACCCACACCTTTATGGTGTGTGGCTGTCCATGGCTAGGATCCACGACCCACCTTTATGGTGTGTGGTTGTCCATGGCTAGGATCCACGACCCACACCTTTATGGTGTGTGGGTGTCCATGGCTAGGATCCACGACCCACCTTTATGGTGTGTGGTTGTCCATGGCTAGGATCCACAACCCACACCTTTATGGTGTGTGGCTGTCCACGGCTAGGATCCACGACCCACACCTTTATGGTGTGTGGTTGTCCATGGCTAGGATCCACGACCCACACCTTTATGGTGTGTGGCTGTCCATGGCTAGGATCCACGACCCATCTTTATGGTGTGTGGTTGTCCATGGCTAGGATCCACGACCCACACCTTTATGGTGTGTGGGTGTCCATGGCTAGGATCCACGACCCACACCTTTATGGTGTGTGGGTGTCCATGGCTAGGATCCACGACCCACCTTTATGGTGTGTGGGTGTCCATGGCTAGGATCCACGACCCACCTTTATGGTGTGTGGGTGTCCATGGCTAGGATCCACGACCCACCTTTATGGTGTGTGGTTGTCCATGGCTAGGATCCACGACCCACACCTTTATGGTGTGTGGCTGTCCATGGCTAGGATCCACGACCCACCTTTATGGTGTGTGGTTGTCCATGGCTAGGATCCACGACCCACACCTTTATGGTGTGTGGGTGTCCATGGCTAGGATCCACGACCCACCTTTATGGTGTGTGGTTGTCCATGGCTAGGATCCACAACCCACACCTTAATGGTGTGTGGCTGTCCACGGCTAGGATCCACGACCCACCTTTATGGTGTGTGGTTGTCCATGGCTAGGATCCACGACCCACACCTTTATGTTGTGTGGCTGTACACCGCTAGAATCCACGAACCACACCTTTACGGTGTGTGGCTCTACATAGCTACGATCCACGTAGTAGTAGTAGTAAATCATTGCTTCACGTCACTTTTCGGCACAAATGGTCTTTTACGTGACTTTATAATACGATAAAAACGCTGTAGTCAATTGATGACATGAATAATGTACAGATGATGATGTGAGGGTGGGGTGATAGGTAGAGCGTTTTCCTTCGCTCGCCTGATAAGGGGTTCTGGGCATGTCAGGGGAATCTACCCCCAGACATGCCCAGACGGCCGGCGCTACGATCCACGACCCACCTTTACGGTGTATTGCCGTCCACGGCTAGGATCCATGACCCACCTTTACGGTGTGTGGCTATCTACGGCTAGTTTTCACCAGCCTCTGTAACATTTTAGGTGAGAGATGCGAACAGACGGACTATCAGTGAAATAAATAGAGGAATGGCGCCGGCACTTAGAGTAGAGGCCATTTACGCATACTGACCCAGAAACCAACAAGCGCTGATCCAACGATGGCTAAATGTTGGGCCGGTGTCGGCGATAACGGCCCAACTTTTAACCAGAATTGGGTCAACGTTGTCCAGTGCAGCTACCCTAGTAAACACAAGGCGTTAAACCAATGTTTTTTCAATGTTGGCCCATCGTCTACGACGCTGGGCCAACATTGAAACAACATTGGTTCAACGGCTTGGCTTTACTGTCATACCCATAATGCATAGCGTAAGCAGCGGATGACCTGCAAAATCAACACACTGGACCACCGCTGGGTTAACGTTGTGCCAACGTCTGCAACATTGTACCAACATTAACCCCACATAGGCTCATATTTTTGAGTTCGTTGGATGACATTTGTTGGGGGATGTAATTAGTGGCCATACCATACCATGAGTTCGAACCCAACAAACACATGGGATCAATATTGGTTTAGCCCTTATTAAAGCGCTGAAATATTTTTTATAAACCATGGAGACCAAAGGGTTCTTTCAAATCAGCATAAATGTCTTAGTCAGCTCTTTCCGCTTTATTTGAATTACTATGTTATAGGTCTACGGCCATTATAAATATTTTACTCCTTACAGCGCCGGGATCGACATTAGACGTCAAAATCTGACGTCTACAGACGTCAGATTCTGACGTCTAATGTCGGTCCTCGCGCTGAAAGGGTTAGCCGATGTTGGTCAAATGTTGGGCCAGCGTCGCAGAGGATGTACCAACATTAAACAAGCATTGGCTCCATGTATTGTGTTTGCTGGGTTATAGGGCCAGAAAACACGATGTTGAATCAATGTTGCGTGAAGGTTGTGCCAGCGTCACAGACGATGGCACAACCTTCAGACAACATTGGTTCAATGTCTGTTTTCGCTTGGTAGTACAACAGCTGCGGGATCAGAAAATATCCCATGTTGACTGGTTTAATCTCAATTGGGCCAGCGCTGCAGCCGGTGAGCCAGCATTGATACACCATTAGCTGATTAGTGTTTGATGTGAGATGATAATGACACTGCTGCACATTATGATGCCACATTACTCACTGTTCAAGGCAAGGCAAAAAGACAGGATGGGATGGTTGGGGTTGGATAGCAAAGGGTGGCTGCATGAATAAATGTGTGAGTGGGTGAGTGAAAGCAAGCAAGCAAGCAAGCAAGCAAGCAAGCAAGCAAGCAAGCAAGCAAGCAAGCAAGCAAGCAAGCAAGCGAGCGAGCGAGCGAGCTAGCTAGCGAGCAAGCAGGCAAGCAAGCAAGCAAGCAGGCAAGCAAGCAAGCAAGCAAGCAAGCAAACGAGCAGGCAAGCAAGCAAGAAAGAAAGCGAGCAAGCAAGCAAGCAAGCATGCAAGCAAGCAAGCAAGCAAGCAAGCAAGCAAGAAAGCAAGCAAGCAAGCAAGCGAACAAACGAACAAGTGAGCAAGCAAGCAAGCAAGCAAGCAAGAAAGAAAGAAAGAAAGAAAGAAAGAAAGGAAGAAAGAAAGCAAGCAAGCAAGCAAGCAAGCAAGCGAGCAAGCAAGCAAGCAAGAATAAAGCTAGAAAGCAAGAAAGCCAGCAAGCTAGAAAGACAGAAAGAAAATAAGAAAGAGAGAATAAAGAAAGCAAACTTTCATGTGGAAAAATCTCGCCTTTTAGGTCCCAGACTTTCAAAGGTTATCTTGGAATTTGGCGGGTCAGAATGACGTCATTGCTATGTTTTTATCTCGCTGGACAGCAGTGTTTGACCTGGGCGGTGATAACACTTAGTCACTGTAGCTCAGCTACCAGTAGCAACACAATAAACTAAATGGACCTGTGAGTGGACGTGACATACATGCAAACCAGAACAAAACAGACCATAGCAGACCAGAATTACACCTGAACAAGAAGCTAAATGAACGCGTGTGTGGACGTAACACGACCAAACCAGACCACAGGATACCACACCATAGCAGAGAATTATGCCAAACCACACCACACCATAGCAAAATTATCCCTTACAACGCAGGGTTATTTTGAATTTGAAATCAACATAAATGTCTTAGGTAGCTCTAACTTAGTTAGCTCTATTGTTAAAACAGTGGATTCAGATCCACGAATTGACAGCTATTGTTGTATTGTTAATGCTGGTCACCACGTTAAAGCTGGCAAAGCGATTGTGTTTTGGGATGTCATGTGGGTAATATATTCTTGATTATACCAAGAATACATGACACATGTCGTATACATGTATTCTTTGTTATGCTGACTCGAATCTCTGGCGCCTCGTACATTCTGATCTTTGAATCTCGCGAATTTCTCTGTTTCTCTTTGACAAAAAACTGCTTTTATTGATACTTGCTAGTGCCTATAATGTCACTGCCATCGCCGTCTAATAACTCTGCCAGGATGTGTATGATTCCAGCCATCCCAGCAAACACAAAACATTTGTATAACAATTGTACAGTGACGGACCAACGTCTTCGACGTTGGTCCGACATAGTGCAAATGTTATACAAATATTTTGTGTTTACTGGGATGGTTGTGGCTCCGCTAATATAAGTGGTCCTGTCATGGATAACAGGCAATCCAGATATAATATCTCCATGATCCAGGCATGGTGATGATACAGTCAACCACAAAAACGTTGAATGAGGTGCGTGAAAATCACATGCAATCAAAATAATTCTAAAGTAGGCCTACAACACATTTCAGGTGATTCATGGACGCATGTAATATAATATCATTATGGTTAACATCTCAAGTTTATTGCGTACAGAAAAAATGAAATGAAATGAATGGTTTTTAGGCCACCTCTGTGCAAATATAGGCTAAACTGGGCCAGGAGAACCTCCTGAGGAGGGTGAGATGAATTAGATGACACTGCCCTCCAGACACAGGATTCAAAATTCGAGCCCTGGCGGTCTGAGGCCGAGAACGCTACCTCTCGGTTACGGAGGCTCTCCACAGTATTAAATCTTTACGAGTGGGCGTAAAGATTTAATTTTGTTTCTTTGAAACATGATTTTGTAGTTTATAGCAGCCAGACATAGGTAAGCATTTTTCATTTCAATGTCGGCTCAATGTCAGGTCTGTAAATGTTGTGTTAAAGGCCCATACCCAGGCTAAAATCATAAAAAAATCGTTGATTTTATTTTGGCTTCTTAATATGACCATATATGATGTGAACATGTCCATAGACTAGAACTGCAAACGTTTTTTTTAATTTTTGTGCTGCGCATTTACCAGTTACAGTAGGCTAGATATAGATACGAAATTCCTGATTTCTTATTTTGGACAACCATGTCAAATGTGGTTAGTGGTGTAACAGTATGAGGTGATACTATAGCCAAGATAGCCAGAGTGGCGGAAAACAAATAGTTACTTTTCAAAGCATCATCCTGTTATTGCCCCCCCCCCCGCGCTTGTTGACATGGTGACCAATGTTTGCTTATATCCCGACCCCCGGCCTCCCCGCCCGGCGGCATAGCCTACACTGCCCCCGCCATGTTGATTCCCGGCCCGGTGGCACATACACTGACCCCAGCCAGTCTGACCCCACTTAGACGGGTGGCACTAAATCAAGGATAATACGCCGGCCGTCACAACATGACGCCGATGTGTTGTAAACTCTGGTATAACTTTTGATCCGGGTGTAATTTCCTAATTTCAGGCTATACAACGCACGCTGTGATTATTCTTGCCCTGTGAAAAAATGTAGGAAAAAATAATATATAAATACAAATTTGTAACCTTTTTCCTGCTAAGTTGTCTTCTTAAAATTTTCACCCACTTGAAGTTGTGTCTCGCTACCGCGACCCACAACTTCAAGTGGGTGAAAATTATTCATATTTGTTTAATTTGAGACCAACAATTTGCAAATCCTGATTTTTAAACACTAATTTTATTCCAAGTAAAAGTCATTCAACCTGCTAATAAATTAGACTAAAAACGACTATAGTAGTGATTAGCGATGAAAGGGTTAATTGCAAAAAATCCAACCGACAATGTTCGCAAGGGACACTTCGCAAAGTCCTATGTATGCGAAATAATCATTATAAAATCATGAAGACTAGACCCGTGTTTAGGTCGGACTTAAACCGCTTACAATTGTAAACAGAGCAGAAGTTCTATTATTTTGGACTTTTCAGATTGATTGTTCATGGTGATGGCTCGATCAGCAAAGATCTTGAACTGCTGCATGCATGCACCTTAAATACATATGCCCTATACTTATACTATCTGTATGTACCTCATTTACTATTATCGTATTTATATGGATATAAATTCTTGGAAATATTCAAAGATTTAGTCTACATCAAATGTATGTCACCAAGAAAAGCGTGATGTTATGTCATTTACCTCATTAGCTGCTGTTACAATCGTAACGAAACAAATGTAGAGGGAAGTGAGGGGGGGGGGGGGGGGAATCACCAAACAATATGGTGTACTGTGTTTGTCTGCCGCATTCATTATTTCCCGGACATGTGTGGACACTTTACCCTGCGGTGATCCTAGTTCAAGAGGAGGGCTTACAGTGGTCCGTGTTTCTGATCTCACGGATTTTAAAACGATTACGTGGCAATCCCCAACCACCCGGACTGACAATCACTATACGGGGTCGCTTTAAATCCTTGTCCTGCTTTCTTGTCTGTTAATAGTTTTCATTCATTCAAAGCTGGAATTGCGTTAGCAGGTTCAGCTTTGAATGAATGAAAACTAAGTTTAGTTGTGAAAAATAGACATATTCCAAATTGAATTATCTAATGAATTGACCACCTATATCATGTATACAGTGGTATACACAAACTTTTTTTTATCAATTTTAATGGCCTTTTATTTGATTTTAAGCTTGCTTAAAAACTTACGGGCCTAGCATTAAAAGGGTTAATCTGCTTGAACAGCGCTCAACCCTTTAAAATGCTAAGTTAGGCCAAAACAAATACATTTTTCACCCACCTCAAATTGTGTTTCTCTGCCACGACCCACAACTTTAAGTAGGTGAGAATAAAGTATTTGCAAATCTTGATGTTTAATCACTCATTTCATTCCCGGTAACAGTGATTGGGTTGACGAATGAAACGAAGTACAAACCGTTTATCGTGTTAGCGATAGGGTTATAAGCTGTTGCTGAAGGCGCTCTAACTTTCTGAACTTTTTTCAACGCGGGGATCTTCTTTAGACGCCAGATTCTGGCATCTAATGTCGATCCCCGCACTGAAAGAATTACCAAAATTATAATGGCAATAGACCCATAACATAGGCATTCAAATGAAGCAGAAAGAGCTAACATTGAAGTCGTCTCTCCCTATACCAAGACCAAAACATAAAGTGTGTGAAAATGTTTTTTACAAGTTTAAAATAAAATATACAAAAAATGAAATATCAATTGATGTGGTCAGAGTTGACATAGAAGCCCAAAGAAACGTCACATTCCACTACTCTTTTTCCTTAGTTAAGTACGATATAGCTATATTACTGCAGGATTGTGTTATGTGCATATAGATAAAGTTACATACATACTTTTGACCAATTTGAGCCACATGGTGAAACTTTCATATGACAACAAGCAGAGGTCGTGATTGTGGCCTCAATAGGGGGCTACCCAGATGACATGGTAAACAGGTCAATGCTTCATCTATTAACCTCCAGGGAAACTGCTGTACCGCATGTCAACTTAAAAGGGTGTTATTGTTATTATACCAAATAAGGGCTAATTACCCTATAATTAGACGGTAGCGGCGTCAGCGGGGTTTGTTATTATACCCTGCGGGGTTCCAAGCCCCCCCCCCCGACCTGCATGTAAACCGGCACAACTACGGTCACTCAACAATGGATTAATGCTGGGGCTGCGTCGTAGACGGTGATCCAGCATTGAACCAACATTGGGACAGCCGCAAGTGTATGTTGAGACACATATGTGGCCTACAATATGTTATAATTATGATAATTAGAGGCATGCCTCTGATATATCATGTATATGCCCCCATACCGTTATATAATTAACACCCATTAATGTTTACATGTGTGGGGGCAATGTGAATGATGATAAACCGTATAGACATAGTGGAAATTAGTACGTCTATGTGGGAGATATATTACGTTAATTGGTTGTATTACAGCAAAGAAATTCGAACTTTATCGACATTCTTTAATTACAGAAACACAGATTTGCATTAATAAATAATTGTCTATCGTTAGCATTAATGACAGGACTATCGTTTTTAATCAAGACTTACTATCTATTGCTATTGTATAATTTTGTCTCGTTTCCTTATAAGTCTTCAATTGACTCTTGTTTACCAAGTTTACAGAAACAAATAATTGAGGAGCAATTATAAATTTCAAGATGTCTAATGATTAAACGTCGGCGTTTTTTTCCATTCATATGAAACTGACAATTGTGTCAATAATGTCGGCTTTAAATAAATGCAATAAGCCTCAAAGGGAGCATTCAAAACAGTGAAGCGAGATGTAAATATCGCGGAGATAGCTAACCCTCAACACTGGGCCAAATGCTTGGGGTAGAGTCGGCCAATGATCCTGATTTTGCTTGGAATTGGCCTCCAATAAATTCACGACAGGGCCTACCTGATATCAAACCTAATTGAACCCATACTTCACAAATGAGATCGCATTAATTTTGACTGAAACCCCATAGCCTACGTTTTTAAAGTAAACAAATAAAGAATGTGCAAGCTTTTCAGACGTCATGCATAAGGTCCAGAGTTAACAATAGATATAGAAATATCCCAAGAAGAGCAAGCAATTGACCAAATGCTGGAGCAATGGCGGTCCGCCGTCTGCTATGCTGGCCTTACATTAACATGAGTAAACCAGCAATGGTGATGTGTTTTCTGGAAAGCGAGCATAAGATATATCAGGAGTTGTCACTTCACACTCGGGTGTTATAACAAGGAGGTGTTAGGTGTGTGGCTGGGTGTCATACAAAGTGGCTATTACGAGAACACGGGACCAATGGCGGTTTAGCGCTGGGCCACCGTCTACGACGTTGGCCCAGCGTTAAACCGCCATTGGTTCTGTGTCATTGCTGGCTATCACGCCGGCCAGATGTCACCGGCATGTCACCGTCACCGTGACAGACGACGCCGGTCGGCCGGTCCATCACAATGACCACCCAAAACAAAACACGCTGAAAAATACGCTAATTTATACGTTGGCCTGCACCTATTCTCAATGAATAAACCAACTTCACCTAATTTCGGGACGTTTTCTAAATGCACACATGCATTATTTAATAGCGTGTTTATAATCATTAAAACAACATATTTTTTATGCACAAGGTCTGATCAGCTGATCATGCAAAAACACGCTGGTATGCACAAACACGCCTCCGTGTTTGTGTATTTTCCAGCGTATTTTCGTCAAAAATAAATAATCTTTCAAACTCACCCAGACAATGAAATTCAGAGAGAACACGACGATTTTGACGCATCTGAGACATCCGTGAAGAGCCATGTTTGTTAGTTATTCCGGCCTGTGATGGGGCAGGTGTCGCCTACTCCATGCACCTCGTGTGGCTGAGTGATGCTCTGCACGGTGTGTTGTCAGTGCCCCGCTCACAGCCCAGCCTCAGCAGCTAGCACCAACACTACACTATTGATTACCCACTGTGCTGAGGCACTGCGGCTAAACACGCGTAAGGTGCCGACTGTAGCTATGCGTGTAAACAAAAAGGCGGTAACTGCGTATTCTTTAAGTGAGCAGTTACCGCCTTTTGGCTTTGCAGAGGGCAGTTCTGCCGTGCAAAACTGAAAGGCGGTAACTGCTACTTTTGATGTGTTCAGTTACCGCCGTTTGATTTTGCAAAGCCGAGACAGTGTCAACAAAGCTTTGTCATTGACTGTACGCATGTCATGTGTTGGTGTGTACGCCACGCACGTGCTCTATTGTCTCTAAGTCTTGACTAAAGCTGTACTTAGCGCTCATGCTGCTTGACGGTACACGTGCGGTTTGTGATTGTCTGTACGCACCCAGGGTGAGGTATATCTGTATATTGCATGTATTGAGGGAACGTACAAGCTGCAACACGTGGATGTCAAGAGTGAGTGAACGTTTACATCTATTTAAGTTACTGTACAATTTAGCTAGAACAATAAACTTAACTTGGCCCTGGCTAGAATAATCTCATAGAGGGTCAGAGTAGTATTGACTGTAAAATAGCATGCTTATTTAGGCCTAACCAACGTACTATTGTCAGCAAAGTTATCCAGAGTGGGCGATAATAATGTGAGATGCAGTGACTGCTTATCATGTTTATTATATCATATGCATCTTTTACACTGTATAAGTGTATTTCTGCTGCAATGTACAAATTCGTCGAATCAACTATCACATGGATCTAGACTATAAACGTTACCCTGATCACATGGCTCTATAAAAACTACCCTGATATCACATGGCTCTAAAACTATCCTGATATCACATGACTCTGGACTAGGCCTACCCTGATATCACATGGTCAAACTACCCTGATATCATATGGCTCTAAACTACCCTGATTTCACATGGCTCTGAACTACCATGACATCACATGGCTCTAAATAAACTACCCTGATATAACATGGGCGTGGCTCTAAACTAGACTACCCTGATATCACATGGCTCTTAAACTACCCTGATATCACATGGCGCTTAAGCTACCCTGATATCACATGGCTCTAAACAACTACCATGATATCACATGATTAAACTACCCTGATATCACATGAATCTTAAACTACCCTGACATCACAAGACTCTAAACTACCCTGATATCACAAGACTCTAAACTACCCTGATAACACATGGCTCTAAACTACCCTGATATCACATTCACATTCCTCTAAACTACCCTGATATCACATGACTCTAAACTATCCTGATATCACATGGCTTTAAATAATATACCCTGATATCACATGACTTTAAACCATCCTGATATCTGGATATCACATGACTGTAAACTACCCTGATATCACATGACTGTAAACTACCCTGATATCACATGACTCTAAACTACCCTGATATCACATGGCTCTAAACTCCCCTGATATCACATGACTCTAAACTACCCTGATATCACATGGCCCTAAACTACCCTGATATCACATGGCTCTAAACTACCCTGATATCACATGGCCCTAAACTACCCTGATATCACATGCCTCTAAACTACCCTGATTTCACATGGCTCTAAACTACCCTGATATCACATGGTTCTAGATAAACTACCCTGATATCACATGGCACTAAACTACCTTGATATCACAGGGCTCTAGATAAACTACCCGGATAGCACATGGCACTAGCAGTCTTTCCCAATAACGTGGGACCGACCCGACATGTCTGGTAAAATAGAGGCAGTTACGGCAAAATATCCAACCACATCGGACCTACAATCCGATTATTTTTTTGTCAGTTTTGTTTTTTGGTCTTTTTTTTGGTCTTACAAGGTAAGAATAGGACACTGAACACCTACTGTCTGATGAATTTTTTTGGTCCGGTAAAAATTTCAAGTTTACAGGACGTGCTGTCCAGTGACATTTTGGGCTTTTTGGGAATCCTGATATCACATGGCTCTAAACTAGGTACCTAATATCACATGGCTCTAAACTACCCTGATATGACATGATTATAAACTACCCTGATATCACACGGCTCTAAATAAACTACCCTAATATCACATGACTCTAAACCACCCTGATATAGTATCACATCGCTGTAGCTGTTAACATCCGGTCTAAGATTCATAGTATTTTTTGATGACTATTCTAGCAGTTAGATTTACATCATTGTATTTGTCACGAGATGATCAATTTTATGTCAATTGTTAGACATTATATAATTTTCACACACTTCCCTCGAATTTGTATCTCGCTACCATGACACACAACTTAAGTGAATTCAAGCAATTGAATAAGATGTTGAAAAACGCATTTTTGGTCATGTTAATAGTTAATGATTAGCACTTGATTTAACAGTTTTTTCTGTTTTTTTTTGCCAGGTGAAACCAGATAATGCTCACTCTATCTCATAAACTGATTAGTGATGGAATGTGATTCATTTTGTGTGAAAAGTCAACAGACCATACAAGAAAAACAGCATGCCATTTTGAAATAATTATTATATGAAAGGTCAAAGATGCTGCGGACACTACTATGTAAGCAGATGTTTGTCGGAGCTCTCTGCAAACAGAAACAAGCTGCAGCTCAGACGTCCTTGAAAACCTTCTCAAGTACATTTAGTTCTGAAACTTTAGAGGATCTGGATGACAATGGGATTATTTTTGAAGCAGATAAGGTACACAGACTTCACAGACCTGTGCTCGAGAGAGAAGTCGTAGACATTTTCAGGCCACAGAATGGAGAGGTGAGTTCACCCTTTAACCCTTTCAGTGCTGGGACCGACTTCAGACATCAGGTTGATGTCTGAACATGCTAAAGCACTGAATTTTTTTATAATGGCTGAAGACCCATAACATAGGTATTTAAATGAAGCGGAAAGAGCTAAGACATTTATGATGATTTTAAAGCATTGTACTTAAGGTAAGGTTTAACATGTTTAAGCTCCCTGGTCGCATTTATGCTGAAATTAATATTTTAGGATCATTTGAATATGGAATTGCTTCCGAAATTGCCGCACCACATGGAATATTTTAAACAAAATTCACAATATGTAAAATGCCAAAATAGTAGAATCTATTGCCATAATGACTTTCTAAGCTTTCCCTTGGAATATTGTACTTAAGTATTTAATAAATTTGCCACATTTTGTATTGCATGGTGCGCATGGCCTTGTTTTTGTTGTAGGTTTATATTGACATGACGTTTGGTGCGGGTGGCCACACCAGAGCTTTACTGAGAGAAGCACCAGAAGCCAAGATGTTTGTCCTTGACCGAGATTCTACTGCATTTACTATCGCAAAGTCACTGGCACTAAATCAGTAAGATTTGCAATAACCACTACCTGTATATCTAATACCATTGTCCTACATTGTCAGTTATTATTTTTCATTTATTTGAATCTGGAATTGCTTTACAGCTTCAACAGTTCAAATGATGAAAAATAGTCCCGTTTCTGAAAAATAGACATTTTCTAAATGTTTTAAGCATGTGTTAAGGCTTCAAATGAAAAATCTTAATATCTCCTTTCCTAATCCTTTACTACTTACTAAGTACTCAACTTAAGTGCTCATTACTCTAACTTAGGCCTACTCCCCCACTATGACCCATACATTTAAAGCTGCAATTATTTTATCTTCTTGCTTTGAAAAGAAGAAGTTTTTTTACCCAGTTTAAGCTGGAAATAACAAACACAACTTTTTAAGTAAAAGAAAGCCACTAAAATTGATTAAAATATCAGCTTGATAAAAAATCTGGTGCTTTTCTAATTATATTATGAAATAAGTGATTTATTTGTAAAACCTTTAGCATAGTTTATCTACTTACTATTTTTTTTATTGTTATCAAATGTGTATATGCATTGTCTTCATGAATTATAATGTAATTTACTAAAAAATTTAGTACATGTTGTAGAAATTGAATTGGCCATTTTTTATGAATTTTGTTTTTTTGATTTTTTAATTTTCTAGGAGCACAGTTACAGCTGTACATGGGCGTTTCTGTGAGGTTCACAGATTATTGTCGGAGCACGGGGTGACCAAGGACAGTGTGGATGGCATACTGTTTGATGTTGGTGTATCGTCTATGCAGTTTGACCAGCCTCACAGAGGCTTTTCTATCAGTAAGGATGGACCCCTTGACATGCGAATGGATGCCAGCAGGTGAGTATACTATACTTATGTAGATTTACTCCTCACAATGCTGGTCACGACTATTCTGTTTTATTAGTGGACCAAATCACTTTTAATGGGAATCAAATGTGTGTCTAAACATCAAGACTTGGAAATATCTGTGCTCAAATCAAACAAATATGTGTAATTTGGAGCCACTTGAAGTTGTGGGTCGCGGTAGCGAGACACAACTTCAAATGAGTGGAAATTGAAATAAATTAACTCAGCAGGATATGGGTTAATGTTGATATTACAGGGGCCAGTTTCTGTAACGTACTTAAGTAAAAAGTGTGAATTTTGTACTTAAGTACGTTACAGAAACTGGCCACTGTGGCTGATAACATACCTAAGTAAAAAGTTTACTTTTTAGTTAAGTATGCC
This sequence comes from Flabesymbios commensalis, assembly GCA_964017125.1. Lineage (NCBI taxonomy): Eukaryota > Metazoa > Annelida > Polychaeta > Terebellida > Flabelligeridae > Flabesymbios > Flabesymbios commensalis. Next base: position 74,637,882 of record OZ024914.1, on the reverse strand, counting down.
ACGTAAAGGAGCCCACTTTATCTTTTACTTAAGTACGTTACAGAAACCGGCCGCAGGGGCCGGTTTCTGTAACATACTTAAGTACAAAGATGACACTTTTTACTTAAGTACGATACAGAAACCGGCCCCTGGTTTGAAACACATCACTCATCACAAAACTGAGTCATTCACACACGTCACATGAGGCTAATTGATTTGTTTGCATCACTGTGATTTTCTCATTGATTTCTAATTGAATAATGAACCAAAAATGTTCTCGAATACTTATTCATGTTTTCAATAATTCTGGTACCATTTATCATGTTTATAATCATGTGTTTATCAACTTAAAAATTATGTTAAAAAATAAGGTTTCGCTACGAAATCAACTAATTAGAACGAGAAGTTTATACAATTCCAGTGTTTATTATGATAAAGTATAAATATCATCAAGATAACTCATAACCTTATGAACGAAATTGATAAAAAATTAATCTTGCCCCTTTAGATCCCAATAAAATGTTGACATCCCCCTGAAATGTTGAAATCTTCGTGACATGTTGGCATCCCCGAACAACAACTGATCATATCTGCTACTTTAACAAGTAATCAATTGATATGATCTGATAGCAAGGCAATGACTTATTATGTTTCTAGGGCAGACCAGCCCACAGCGTCAGATGTTGTTAACTATATGGATGAAGAAGGACTTCACCGCATCCTGAAGATCTACGGAGAAGAGAAGAAAGCGAGGCTGATTGCTCGAGCCATTGTGGAAGCTCGCAGTGCCTTTGGTCATATCACCACCACCAAACAATTGGCTGATGTTGTTTCCAGTGTATTCTATGGGTAACTGAAATCTAGTCACTATTTACTAATTACCTGTGAACAGTTATTGAGGGAAATAATTTGTTCAGCTTTACTTAAAATAATTGTTGCACTGTGATTAATTATATTTTCAACTGATACAAAGCGTCAATAATCCAATATATATAAGTGGTTATGTTTTTTAATAGATTAATAAATTAACACTTCTACAGTTGATATTCTCATAGAGATTCCGGCCCAAATGTCGCACTCGACACCTAGATGAATTAAATAATTTAAATTTCCAGTGATTTGAATGGCTGATAAAACAGATTTAAAACGACTATAGGCGTGGTGAACGCTTTAACCCTTACAGCGCAGGGGTCGACTTTAGTCGTCAGAATCTGACGACTAAAGTCGATCCCCGCACTGGAAGAGTGAAAATATTTATAATGGCCGTAGACCCATGGGTGATAACATATATATTCAAATGAATCGGAAAGACATTTATGATAATCTAAAATTGAATAAAACCCTTTGGCCTCCATAGTTTTCATAAAAAAATCAGTGCTTTAAGGGTTAAGGATTAAATACGTCTGCTGTTTTCAGCACCATGTGATGTGAATTAACCCTCACTGATGTCGACTACAGTAGACATTCTATGTTTTTATTAGCACCTGTACCTGTATAACCAATTGGTAAAAATAAAATATGCTTTCAATCTTGAAACACAGATATATGTTAGGACTTGAATTTCACAAATAACACAAATTTTCAGTCACTTGAAGTTGTTGCTCGCTGTAGCGAGACACAACTTCAAGTAACAGAAAATTTAAATTTCTTAGCTCAATGCTCTAAAGATTAAATAGTCTGCTGTTTTCAGCAGCATGTGATGTGATGATAAAATGTTACAAATGATTATACATCATGTACATGTTACTCCTTCTGAGCCTTTTGTATGTGTAAAATGTGACAGCTATAATCAATCACCAGGTGGCTCTGTGTGTGATGGGCTATCAGTTCAGTGCTGATCACCAGATGGGGCTGTTACTGAGTTTTCAACTGGCCTCAGATGTGTGAAGCTAAGATGCCATAAAGAATATCAGCCAAAATTGGTGTTATATAAAGCAGTCATTACTCCTCCTCAGCGGATGTCAACTCTTGATCGGGCTCAGGGTTAACCCTTCAAGCTCTAATCTAATGAATTAAAATTTTCAATTTCCTGAAATTGTGTCTCGCTAATGTGACTGAAAATTGAATTTGTGAAATTTAAGTCACAAAATATAGATTTGAGGTGTATTTCACTTGGATAAACTGGCTGCACAAGTGCTACTATAAATCACTGTAGTCGACATGAGTGCTCAAGGGCTACACCTTAACCCTTTCACCACTGGAGCCCGTTTTTATGTGCTGAATGCTATGGCATTCAGCACATAAAAACGGGCTTCAGTGGTGAAAGGGTTAAAGTGCTGAAATTTTGTTGTATATATCCTAGAGACTATAGCCTTTTTTCAATTTGAAACCATCATAAATGTCTGTTTTACTCCGACTTTAGACGTGAGAATGAAGTTAAAAAAATATATTTTGTTCTTTCTGTTCGTCTACCTCAAACAGCAATAGCTGCTTACTTGTAAAAACAGTTACTACAGTTTGCCTTTGTGCAGCAGAATATGACAATTATTTTTTTTTCATTCCAGATCTCATAGACAAGACATGCTGATGCGTCGATCGCATGTCGCCACAAAAACTTTCCAAGCTTTAAGGATATTTGTGAATGATGAACTGAATGAGCTTTATAATGGTTTAGTGACGGCTCACCATCTACTCAAACCAGGCAGGCTATGTGTAGGGATCTCCTTCCATTCTTTAGAGGATAGAATCTTTAAACGTCATTTTCACGGCATTGACATGGACGAGTCTTTCAACATGAGTGTCACTGACAAACATAGGAACTCTGCAAAGATTCATTCAGCACAAGAAATGGAGCCTTTGTTTCAGAAAAAGTGGCGGCCGTTGAAAAAGCAAGCATTGCTGGCGACTGATGAAGAAGTGGACAGGAACCCACGAGCTAGATCCGCTAAATTGAGAGCGGCAGAAAAAATACCATGATTACCAAGATTGTAATACATGTAGTAGAAATGTGATGTGTTCAAAGAATTTGTGCTGTGATGATCTAAAAAATTAAACTGAGCTTTAGAAATCCATCTTAACATTTCGAACACTCACCAATAGATTACAATTTTTTGTCACATAAAATTTGTGGATCGATTTTCAGCAACTTGAAGTTGTGTCTTCAAGTGGCTGAAAATTAGTCATATTTGTTCAATTTGACGCAAATATCTGCAAATCTGGATGTTTAGAAACACATTTGGGTGGGGAATGCCTATTTTTCACAAATGGAAATATTTTCTATCATTTCAAGCTGGAAATTGCGTCATCAATTCCAGCTTCAAATGATGAAAAATAGAAACAAAGAATTCAGCATCATTAATAAAATGTTTAAATGCTTATAATTTGATAAAGCATGTGAACGGTATCACTGGCATTTAATGTCTGCAGAAAATCTGATGATAAATTATATCATGTCAATATGGTAACTGTCATTGTTCTTTGAACACATTATCTGAATTTTAAGCTGTGAGGTATCGCCTATGTGTCTATATGTCTCTGTTTATTCTGTCTGTCTGTCCTGGCATGCATTCAAAACTATACCTGGTGAAATCTCAGGGTTTACAGATGGTCTAGAAGATAGACCATAAATGATAATACAAGTAAATCGAATTGCCTCTTTTCCTTTAAAGCGTACATAAAGTCTGATATGTTAATTTTGTAAATTAATTACAAAAGGAGGCCCACCTGCGGGAATGATCAATTCACAATAAAACAACATATTTATGTTATCAGTGTATGTTACCGTTATCTTTATTGAATATTCATAATAGTCATGATACATATACATAGCACAGATAGTCAGGACTAGAGTGAAGTCACTATACTGATATACAAAGCAAAAAGGCAGTAACTCAGTTACCACAGAATAGCTCATTCGACTTTAATTACAGCTGAATAATGCTCAAGGGTTGTAATTATAATGCTACAGTGCAAAATAACCAAACTGGAATTATCACACATATGTACCTGTACCCAGCCTGTGTACCTGTACGCAGTAAACACAAAATGTTCATCAAATGATGGAGCAAAACTAAACCATCATTGGGAAAATGTATGTTTGCTGGGTCGACAGTGAAATTTTTTCAGGTTTTAGAAATTTGTGTTGAAAGAGATGTGATATGAGCAATTTAAAACATGTTTCACAATGACACCAATTTTTTCAAGTACAAATAATTAAGAAATTGACTTGATAATGTAAAAAAATGCATGTTAATTTCACCAAAAGAGCATTTATTTTAAGAAAAAAAGATAAATCACATTAAAATTAAATCACATTATCTTTATATATCGTTCCCTTGTATATGAAAGGGTGTAAAGTGGCAGATACACCCCTTCGCCAAGGGGACGATATTATCTTAACAGTATCTATTGGAATTAGAAAAAAAAAATTGTATAAGACTTGTTTACATTTCCATAAAGGCAGCATTTTCATTGAGTATTCTCAAACTTTTTATAAACTTTTTCTGAATAAAAAGTTCCAGATGTACTATTATTGTACCATACATGTGATGAAATGACTCTCTGTTGTGCATAGAAACATATCTTGACTACAAAATATAGCATTTGATGAAAAAAAGGTATAGCCATACCAGGCATACGTGTAGCTGTAACCAGCCAATCTCTACCAGTCACATAACATGTGGGCCGCAAATTATTTAGGCCTATGCATTTTGCCGAAAATCATTTACTCTTAGTAGGAGAAGCCTTCATTGAAATCTCGTTATTTATTCATTGAATCTTGAAAGGTGATTCTAAGAGAAAAACTTTACCAGCACAAAAACTGCCACCAGTTCAAAATATAAATATAACGTCACCTTGTGATCAAAGGAAAGTATTTCCCACTTTGTAAAGTGGAACATACTTCTATTTAATATTAACCCAGCAAACAGCTAATGTCGGATTTCATGTGCTGGTTTCATGTTGGGCCATCCATTGAAATGCTGGCACAACATTAAAGGGAACTATTGTCTCAAAGTTAAAGGGGGTCAAGAAATTAAAGTATATAATCACCATCTATAGTTTATCATAGTTTTTAAAATAAAATAGTGACATTTGCATTGGTTTTAAACAGGGACTGTATTCAGGGCCTATATTGTCATTAGCAATGTACATCAAGTGAAGCGTGACCAGCAGCTGATCACACAACTTCAATTGGTATTGGAAAAAACGGGGCTGCATCGTGATTAATTGATATAATATCTTACATGAAATAATATTCTGGAAATGATGACCTCTTGATGAAAGACACAAACATTCTGGTGGTTTGGTTCAATACAATGGAATATTGAAAAAAAAAAAATCTTGAAATTAAATGACTAATCAATCCATGATTTTCCATTTCTAAAACGATTCTTTCATAGTCTTTCACAACCAAAGCACATTTTTCTGGCATTCAGCTTATAAAAGTGAACTTTGGTGATGAAAGGGTTGTAACGGTTAGGATGGGCTTAGCCTTAGTTACAAACTTCAGTTTTAAAGTAGTCCCAGAACATTTTTTCAGAAAAATCTTAGGAATGTTTACTCACTTGTGGTTTACAGCGAGACACAACGTCAAGTAGATAAACATACTTTTATTGGTGTTTAATTTGGTGTTTTAAAGATTGGACATGTGTATGATGAGGAGTTGTAAGCTTCAAGTAATAAAATAAGACTGTGTCCATCATGTAAAGTGATTTAGTCAAATCATAACTAATTTCTTTAAAACATTTATACCTATCACCAATTTTATTGCATGGTTTATTTGCAGGCATTGTGTAGCAATTATCATGATCATATATATATACATAAAATTATTTACACAATGTTTCTGATTAATAAAATTAATTATTTTGAAAATAAAAATATACCCTATCCATTCAATAACGCTTATTATTATTTTATTACAGTCATTGTCTCCTCTTTTAGGTCAATGTTGCCAGTTGTGTTTGAGACATTGTACATTCAAGTGCATATACAAACTACTCTTTAACATCAAAAGTTTGTTGCCTCAAATATACAGCTAATAAAGCACCGATTATTGATATAATTACTTTTCAAATGCTTGATAATGCCTAAAAAAGTCGATGACATTGCTGCGGCATTAGAGTAATGGAATAATGCACTTATTTCTCAACTTGCGACAAAAATGCATCTGTTTCTGCTGTAAAGCGGGGTTTTGTGAAGTTGTATTTGTGCATTACGCATTACATGTGTCATAAATCATATTTTCAATACATGTCATTTTCTTTAACCCTTATTATTTAACCCTTTCAGGCCTGAATTTACCATTGTCATCTTCATCCACTGCAAGCCGCAAATTGCTGCCGCAATTCTCGACTTGCAGTGGATGAAAATGACTTGAAGTGGGTGAGAACTTGCCATGTATTTGTAAACTAGTTTCATGGAAATTTTCATTCCAAAACCCTTAGTTGTGGGAAAATTAAGTCTGTTTTCAGGGATTTAAAATGATGCTCTGATGCATCGTGAGGGCTTAAAGGGTTAACACATAACAAAGGTTAAACATCTATCCTAATATTTATGAATTATAGAATTTTCTCTTTAACTAATTTCATTATAGACATGTAATGTGGTGCATAAGTCATAATGTGGCATAGAAGAGGTAATTAATAGCCGCTGATAGCACTATATATTTATCAGCTACACGGTAAATGTTAAGAATTCACAGCAACAGATTACATAGCAAGAACAGCTGTATATTTAGGGACTTTTAATGTCACACATGAGGTTGACATTTACATATTTTTTAAAATAAACCTAAGCTATCAGTCTGAATGCTTTACATCTTCTGCTGCCGTAGTCAGTAAGCTGACACCAGTCATGCCTATCACGGGGGATATACTGGGAGTACCCATAGTGGGAGGCGGTGCCGGGGTATAGCCTGGCTGCGAGAGGTTATCAGTCTGTATTAAAGGATTCACGCCGTTTGTAGATTCTGTATGTTGTACTTGTTGAGTGACTGGATCTGAACCTGGTCCCCGCTGCTGATTCACCGGGGAATATTTACCCATCTTATAGCGGCAGCAGAAACAGTCTGCCAGGTAGCTTGTTAATGTATGAACCAAACCTGAAAAATAACACAGGGAACATGTAGTTTTCTTTTATTAAAACTGGCAATTGCTGAAACATATTTTAATTTAAGTTGATTATTTAAAAAAAAGATGACTAATGTAATGTAGTCACATTTCTGGGAATACACATCCTTATCTTTTACTCAGAAATATTTTGACTATAAAAAGCAAAGGGTCATTCACCTAAGTGGCAAATTCAGGATCTGTAGAAAGTGGGGCTTTCAGAGTTTTGAGGCTTGTCCCTAAGATTTTTTTGGTTAATTCAGGCCAATTTAGGGGACTTTTCAAAGTAAGTATTTTAAATAATGTAACTATTCTGACCTCAAAAATCTTCCGGCGGCCACAAGTACAGTTATTGAATAATGACACATAAAGTTTTGAAGGTACATATATATTTTGTAAACAATAAATCAGTGAGTGATGACTGACCTGATGTGGAGAAAATGCCTCCTATAATGCCGCACAGCCGCACGAGAAATTGCCAGTATGGCTTGTGTTCTTCTCGAACTGCTATCTTTAGAGACGATATATCATATTTAACAAATATACCAGGGACACCATGACTGCCTTTAGCATGGTTAATGGTGCGATTCTGAAATAAAGAAACTAAAGATATACCAGATATTCTATATAATATATGCCCTCAGCATTACAGGGTTACTGTTCTAATTCTGAAATCAATGGAACTACATGTATAAATAACATGCGTAAATAAGTCATGGTTTATTAGGATTGACCATGTTACCAAAAAAAAGTAAATAACAGTAGACAGATTGATGTGGTGCTATTTTTAAATCATTAATTTCGCAGGTAAACAGTAAATATTCTGAGATAATAAATTTTATACAATACAAGCAGAAATTAGTGTCATCTTAGGTTTATTTCTCTGCAAATTGGCAGATACAAACCTTGAATATCAAGACCACATTATAGTGCTCCAATAAAATATATTTATGATTTAAGTAACATTTTGCATGTCTACCTGTTCCCTAACAGCAAACTGGCAAGTGTCAAGTGAAGCTCCGGCAGTTTGTACGTGTGTCGGCACAACCTCCATAAAATACTGGTACATGTGGTATCCTGAAATAAAACAATATGTTATCAACGATCTACCCAGCAAAAATTAGCTGTGGACTCAATGTCAAGTTAATGTTGAACAAATAAGACTGAGATATGTTTTCAAGTTTATTTCAACACATTTTGTTTTGTTGCTTCTTCATGAATGCACTGGTGATACAGGGTTGCGCTGTACATTTTGTTCACATATTTTGTACATTAGTGAGGTGATTGTAAATTTATAGTAATTTTATGCTTCAGAGTGTAGGTACTTGGGTACTTATAAACCATTTTGTGCAGATGCTTAGGGGTTTTGTCAAGTTAAAAAAAATTTGAGAAAAACTCGGAAGTGGGTGGATGGGTCAAGCCCAAACTCGGATACTTCTATTTTTTTTTTTTAATTTTGTGTTTTTTTGTGGTTATTTTTTGCTGTACATGTTTCCAAAAAAAAAAAAAAAAATTGGACAGGAGGGTGGGTGAGTGATTGGGGTCTGGCCATCCAATCCGAGTTTTTTTCAGATTTTTTAAACTTGACAAGACCCATAAGGCAATCAAGTAACTCAATATGGAAGATATTTTTTAGTTTGACCCTTATAATGCTGAAATATTTTTACAAATTTTTTTTCAATTTAAAACTATCATAAATGGCTTAGTTAGCTTTTCCTGCTTCATTTGAATAACTAAGTTATGGATCTACGGCCATTATAAATTTGTAATTCTTTCATCGCGGGATCTACATTTGACATCAGATTTTGATGTCAAAAGTCCATCCCGTCCTGAAAATGTTAAATATGTTTTCCTCATTTGAAAATAGAAATTACATTAAAAATCCCAGCTTCATATGAATTAAAAATAGTAGCAAACATTTCAGCATGACAAAGGTTAACCCTTTAAGCCCTCACGATGCATTAAAGCATCATTTTACATCCTTGAAAACAAACTTAATTTTCCTACAACCAATTTCATTTCAATGGAACTGGTTTACCAATACACACAATTTTCTTTAATTTTAATTGAAGTCATCTTCATCCACTACAAGTCGAGAATTGCAACAGCAATTTTGCAGCTTGTAGTGGATGAAGATGACAATGGTAAATTCAGACTTGAAAGGGTTTATTAAGCAAAACAGAAAGGCTAAATTTTACATTAAAATTAGATAAGGAAAATACACTTATAATACTTATAATACAATGTACTCACGATCGTCAGTGACTTTCATTTCTCCGTCCAGTGGGTTAACTATACCAGGAGTTATACCTCCAAAAGAAAAGTGATCTATTCTGTGTGTGAAGTTATATTCTGAAACAAAACATTGACAAATTTATCAGATGAGAAAACAACATCGATATGATTTAATTCAAAATAAAATTCAGCATGGTTCCTATAGAAGTGAAATTATATAAATTCCCATCCTCGTGTCTTATTGGTGAACAAAGGCTAAAGTAATCTGTCAAATGATGAGATACTGTGACAAATTAACAGAATGTATAAAAAGAGCCTTTCATTGCGAGAGAAATCTTAAGCATTTCCAAACTCCCTGAAATCAAGACAAAAATATTGACCCAATTTAACAAAATTTAAATAATTGTAAGCATTAATGCATGTGCATTTTTCATTCATTTGAAGTTGGCAAGTAGGTCGGAAATGCCAGCTTATACATTTAAAAATCATTAAGTAATGCAGCAGGAAAAGGCACCAAGATATCAGCATGAACCAAATGCAACATCCACATTGATATAAACATCCATTAATTTTTGGAATCTTTTATTTTTTATGAGTTCACCATTTTAGATTCCCCATGACCCTCATCTCGGCATGAAGATAAATTAAGAATATATAGTTAAATATATCTGCTATTAACTTTAACCCTTTCAGCGCAGGGACTGACTTTAGATGTCAGATTCTGACGTCTAAAGTCGTCCCTGTGCTGAAAGGGTAAAATACTTATAATGGCTGTAGACCCATGAAATATGTATTCAAATGGAACAGAAAAAGCTAATTAAGGCAGTTATGTTGATTTCAAATTGAAAAAAAAAAAATGTCAGTTTATTTTAAAATATTTCAGCAGTTTAACCTTTTCAAGCCTGAATTTACCATTGTCATCTTCATCCACTACAAGCCGCGAATTGCTGTCGCAATTCTCAACTTGTAGTGGATGAAGATGATTTGATGTGGTTTAAAAATTAAAGAAACTTGATATGTATTGGTGAACCAGTTTCATGAAAATTTTCGTTCTAAAACCCCAAGTTGTAGGGAAATTAAGCCTGTTTTCAGGGATGTAAAATCATGCTTTAATGCATGGTGAGGGCTTAAAGGGTTGGGGACTTGTATATACGGCCTACCTGATTCTTTGACATATGTGTGCATATGCTGGTCTATCAGCTTTGGTGAAACCACAAGTCTAACGTTGCATGCAGAATAAATTCACAACATGATAAGAGAATGTGATTTTATGATTATGTCAAAATAATCGATCAAGAAAAATAAGAAAACAAATATTGAAAAGCTAACTACAGGAACCCACAACTTGCTATGAGGAGTGACATAACAAACAAAAACAAAACCTAGCAAAAAACCCATGATATATAAGGAAAAAGGAAAAGTATTTATGTAATAATTTGATTATCATGAATATGGTAAATGGGTAGGCCTACTACATTGTATAACCAATTGAAATTTTCTGATAATAGCCCAGGGGCCGGTTTCTGTATCGTACTTGAGTAAAAAGTGTCAGCTTTGTACTTAAGTACAAAAGGGCGGGCTTCTGTAACGTACTTAAGTAAAAAATTAAGTGGGCTGGTTTACGTAACATATAAGTATGTTATAGAAATCGGCCGCAGGGGCCAGTTTCTGTAACATACTTAAGTACAAAATTAACACTTTTTACTAAAGTACGATACAGAAACTGGCCCCTGGGCAATAGTTTTTCACCAATGATTCTTCACCAACTAGGACATTTGTGATGATTTCAAATTGAAAAAATCCTTTGGTCTCCATGGTTTATACAAAAAAATTTCAGCGCTTTATGGGTTAATATTCCACAGCCATTCCTACCCGTCGTAGGGACAGAGGTTCTGTCGTGAATATGACGTTGTTTACCAAAACCTTTCACAATTCTGTGGACAAGACAAAAACAATATGAGAACAGTTATTTTTAACTAGATTTAAAAATAACCTGTGGGACATGTTGAACTGACAGATGGCGATATACCGAAGAGAACCATAGGAAAATGCAAACTTGCAAGTTTGTGTAGCAGAACACTCATAATTGAATGTTAAGTGACCTAATACGGTAGATAATAAGGACAGGGTTTCCCAATTGTATCTAGAATGAAAAGTTCAATTATAGATAAAATATGCAGAAAACAAAAAGCTGACCAAAATCAATAATGAGTGGGCTGATAGCATACATATTCATACTTATTAAGAGTAAAAAATGAGGTATTTCAATGACTAACTTTAATTTTGTTTCATAAGCAAATTATAAAAACTAACCACACAAAATCATGCAAATACACAAATGACAGGTCAAGATTGATACATGATACAAGCATAATCAGATAACATAGGACTAACTATTACATTTTTTTTAATAACATTTTTCCCATCGTCATTTCATGCATCCATATAATCTATACCATATAATCATGATAATGATATATCAGCTTTCAACTGATATATAATACATAGTACATTTAAATCCAGTAATTTTCATTCATATAGGGATAGAATAACAAGATGAATGAAAATGAGGAGAAATACTTGTATGGTAAAGAGATAAACATGAAAAAATCACAGCATTTGAAACATAAGAAACAATTAGCTGATAAAGATAACAAAATCAAAAGACAAAGTCAAACGAAATAGTGTTTTCATTTGACACATTTTCTATGTTTAATTTACATATATATTTCAGCCTTTTGACACACATATTGGATAATTTATAATATGACAAACATATCTCCAGCAGATTTTTTAGATTTCTAAACAATAGTTTTCTTACATTTGAGGAACATTCAGAATTCAATAAAACACAGCACGTTTTATTAAAGCTATCACCTGAAAACTACTATATATGATTTGCCTTCGTGAAGCTGAGGTTAAAGCCCCAAAAACACAAGACGTTGAACCGATGCTGGTTTAAAGTTGGCCCACTGTCTGTGATGCTGGCCCAACATTAAACCAACATCAGGCCAGAAAACACAATTCATTAAGCCAAAGTCACTGACCCAACATTAACCCTTTTCTTATATTTAAATCTTCACCCGCTTGTTAGATCTCGCTAACACGATTGATCCACAACTTCAAGTGGGTGAAAATTACTCATATCTGTTGAGTTTTGGACCAAATATTTTCAAATTTTGGTTTTAAACACTCATTTCATTTTTAATAACAGAGATTTAACCTGCTAATAAAGCATATTAACCCTTGCCCTGGGAATTGTTTCAATTGTATTTTTCGTCATTTTAAGCTGAAATCGCAATTTCCAGCTTCAAATGACAAAAAATAGTACCATTCATGAAAAATAAATGGACATTTCCAATATTGAATTATTGGATTAACTAAGCATCTACCAGAAACTATTTGATCAAATTTGGTGATATTTCTAATGATCTAAAACATGCTTAAATATACAGCACTAGAAACACAAGGGTTAAAAACTACTTTAGTTGTGCATGGCGCTTATAGGGTTAACCCTTACCTTTAATTTATTCAAATTTTCACTCACTTGACGTTGTGTCTCAGTACAGCCACCCACAATTTCACATGGGTGAAATTACTCATATTTGTTTAATTTGCGATATATCCTTTGCAAATCCTGGTGTTTAAGCCTTTCAAGCCTGAATTTATCATTGTCATCTTCATCCACTACAAGCCGCTAATTGCTGTCGCAATTCTCGACTTGTAGCGGATGAAGAAGACTTGATGTGGTTTAAAAATTAAAGAAAATTACCATTCATTGGTAAACCAGTTTCATGCAAATTTTCGTTGTAACAACCCTTAGTTGTACGAAAATTATGTCTGTTTTCAGGGATGTAAAATAATGCTTTAATGCATTGTGAAGGCTTAAAGGTTTAAACACACATTTTTTTCCCAATATCCGTAATTTGATAGACTAATAAAACAAATTAAAAACCACAAAACCCGTGATCAGTAGGATTAGCTAGAATTAGCTGTATGTATCATGTTTGCCAAGAGGTTGACTTCACATGTTGGTTGGGAAGGTGGGTTGTCTTACCTTTTTCATTGACCATCAGTGATAAGTGAGCGTGTCCCCGGGGAATGACGGGTATAGATCTGTGGGGTAGGCAGGGTAAAAGAGGGGGTGAAAATAAAAACCTCCAAATGTAAACCATAAACCAACATCTCTACCACTACATTGTCATTAGTATGGTCAAAATCATCAGTCAGTAATTCATACATGTATTGTATAAATAAATATGTGGCAAAAAACAAAAGTACGGTAATGTCTACTCAATTCCTCCATACAAAATCAGATTAAATGTGTGGTTTGAAAAAATGAATGTCATAAATTTGAATGAAACAAGTTGAACAAATAAACAAAAAGTAACTGAAAAGTATTTCTCTTGACTACCCTACCAAACACAAGACTATCAATCAATCCTGGGATAATGTTGGGCCAACATCTTAGAAATTGGGCCAACATTAACCCAGCATTGGTTCTATGCTTGCTGCTACAGGAAGTTAGAATGAGATATTTATTCAAAGCAAAATGATCTATTACTATATACTCAACACCTTAGCAAAAGCAAGAAAAGAATCAGCAAATTAAATTGGTTTCTATGATGTGAAACACTAATACATGTAATAATAAAATAAATATTAAAAATAGTATCAGCATGAAAACCTTACAATTTTACATAGTAAGTAATATAGTGAAAAAGTAAAACATGTTATACAAGACAATAAATATTTTGTCAATAGTAAAAAAATCGATTTAAAAAGAAGTTACGTTAAAAAGTATAAAAAGTAGCTTTTTATTATTAAATTATTTTTTATATTCTTCAACCACAGTTTTATGATTAAAAATGATAAAGGCAGAATTAAACGGTTTTATAATCAATAAAAAATCGTCACATCACAGAAAACGACTCACTTTCCGGCAGTGATGTGGAAGTTCCCGGCCACTTTATTCACCTTCAGCGTACCATGCACCCGGCAGCCATTAGCGGGAGATGTATCTGACGGATCTCTGTAGAACATTAAGCCAAATTTTATGTTAACAATTAAAGCCCTTTATAGCCTTTTATTTCCTCTTCAAACTAAAAAAATATGAAGGAAAAATTGGCATTAAATTTGTGATACTGTATTAGCATATTGTGATATATGATTCAAATTATACATACCGGTACGTAAGTAATTTTTTACCCAGTTGAAGTTGTGGGTCGCATTAGCGACACACAATTTCAAGTGGGTTAAATTTAAAATTCTATAAAATAGCTGCTGAATAGTTATTAATTTAAAGCTGGAATTGTTAATACAATATTCAGATTCACACAATGAAAAATGTTAATTTTTATGAAATATAGATATCTCCAAAATATAATGATTTGTTAACTGAGCATGATAATTTTATCAATATTTCAGTCTTTCATGCTTGGTTTAATGTTTCATGTTTGGTTTAATGTCTGTTTTCATCATCTTCCTCTGCAAGGCTGGCTATTCCTGAGGTCGTAGACCGACCTTGCTGAAACAGGGTTGAATCCGCCTATTGGAGTGGGGACTTTCAAAAAATATTTTTTCTGTTTGACCCAAGTTTGACCTCTGGCATGAGTGTTGTTTTAATGTGGGGCCACTGTCTACGACACCGGCCCTACATTAAACAACACATGTCTGCTGGCCGAGTAGCTCACCGGAAACGTCTCAGACACAGACCATCACATCTCACCGCAACGTGCATGAGGGTTGAATTAATGGTGAGCCAACGTCGCAGACAGCGGGCCAACATTAAAAAGACATTTTTTGAAAAACTAATGAATATTCAATATCTAAATCTCCCTCCCTACCCCAATAGGTGGATGGTATGGCTAATTCAGCAAGGCTTGGCCTGACGGCCTTGCTGTGTCAAGACTTGCTGCCAGGAGGATGGTTTTCATGTTTCATGTTCGGTTTACTGTTGGCTGGGTGACTGACCTCTTTGGCATATTGCCGCCCACAGAGATGTAGCCGGTCTTCCACAGTAGTTTATGTATAGCGTGGTATTCCTCCCTCACGTAGCTGTTCATATTGTGTACCATGTTGAAGTACTGCTGCTGAGATGGGGTCAGCTCAAACGGCACAGGGGTCATCTCAAGCTTACCAAACTTGTCAGCATTCTGACCTGTCATGTCTAAAACATCCGCACCTATTGATGCACACTTCATGGCCAGGGTCATGTCAATGTTTATGTCGAGTTTTCTGTGAAACAATACACAATTTCCAATTTAAGTCAGATTTCATGTTTTAACATTATTAAATTCAAGGCACTTGTTTCAAGGACATCCCATGTTATTTTTAAGCACATGTTACTAGTATTATCAGTCTTTCCCAATAAGGTCAAAATTTCACTGGACAGTAGATCCTGTAAACTTGAAACTTTTACCAGATTAAGAGAAATTTCACCGGACAGTAGGTGGTCTATAGCCGACTCTCTTGTGAGACCAAAAAAACGATCAAAATCAAACAGTTTATATTTTTTTTTAGTTTGTATTACAACTTTTTAATTCTAGCATTTACACATTTCGAAATAGTCCTACATATATATCTATAAATAATAGTACCAGTAAATTAAAATTTAATTAAGCATTTCACTACTGAATCCTATACAAATTAAAACAATCTCAGCAAACAGACGTTATGCTTTTAAGCACAAGACGTTGCTCTAATACTTTTATTCCAGAAAGCACGAGACATTGCTTAACCCTTTAAGTCCTCACGTTGCATTAAAGCATCATTTTACATCCCTGAAAACAGGCTTTATTTTCCTACAACTAGGGGTTTTAGAATGAAAATTTGAATGAAACTGGTTTACAATACATGGCAATTTTATTTAATTTTTCACCCACTTCCAAGTCATCTTCATCCACTACAAGTCGAGAATTGCGACAGCCAATTCGCGGCCTGTAGTGGATGAAGATGACAATGGTAAATTCAGCCTTGATAGGGTTAAATTTATCATGTTTGCCCATTGTTTGCAACACTGGCCAACATTAACCCAACATTGTGTCAACATCTCAGGCTTACAGGACTGGGATTCTGGAAATTAATCATGAAAAATTATCAGGATAAGGCCTAAAAAAAAATATTGTTGTTTCCGATTTCCGACCGACCCTATTAAAACATCTGCGACCCAAATTTATTTTATGGATTTTCTAAAAAAAAAAAAAAAAAAAAAATTTTTTTTTTTTTTTTTTTTTAGAAAATCTATAAAATGAGGAATGATGAGTTACTGGATGTAGTCAAAGTAACTGAAAAAACGTTACGAAAAGGAGAGGAGAGGGTCAAAAAAACAAAACATAGTTACGTAATGTACAGATAAGACATGCATGGAAGTGAATCTGGCCCCATATAAACTAAAAAATAATTCTTACCTACCGATTTGGTTAAAGTGACAAAAAATAAAATAAAAAATAAAATAAAATAAATTTCCTACCTACCCACTGGTTAAAATGACAACAAAAACATATATTTTTTTTTGGCCTAAACATTTGGTGCTCACCTATCATACTCTGTATCGACATCATACTCAAACTTGAGTTCTGTTGAGGTGTAATAGCCGATCTCTGAGATAATGAGGACCATAATAGCGAGGAAAACCACAATAGACACTGAAAAAAACCGATAGAACTGTTAGGGTGGTTTAACCATTTACCAGCCGGTGCTGTATACATTCGGGTTTTCAATTTTTATTAGCACATTAAGTACCACCTTCTTAAACATGTTAAAGATAAAATGTGACATCAATCAGCAGTATTTGAAAACAGTTGACCTCCATTTTGTCAAGTCTGAATAATTTTCACTCACTTGAAGTTGTGGATCATGTCAGCGAGACACAACTTCAAGTGCTGAAATATTTCTTCAATGCTGAAATATTTTGTATAAACCATGGAGTCCAAATTTTTTTCCAATTTGAGGTCATCATAAACATGATAGATGTCTTAGAACCTTAATTAGCTTTTCCCACTTCATTTGAATACATATGTTATGGCTGCATGACGAATAATTTTAATTCTTTCAGTGCTGGGACCGACTTTAGATGTCAGAATCTGACGTCTATAGACTTCAGATTCTGATGTATAAAGTTGATTCCCGTGCTGAAAGGGCTAATAGATTAATGATTTGTGACGCAGATATAGGTATTAATCATGATACTATATGTATTGTTCATTAATTTAAAATTACAATTAATATTTCCTAAACATTGTTAAAAATGAGGTCTACTATTCCATTGGTATTTATCAATCTCACTTTGCTCTGTTCTTATCTACATGTACATATTTCAAACAGGAATAATATTCATCAATCCAGGGTACTACAATAAATAATTAATTGTCAACAATGTTCAAGAAGTTGCAAGATTTGCCACAGTGATTCAAAGCTCCAGGAGCTAAGTTGCAAAACCTGTTTATAATTGAGACAAATTTATATTTATCTGAGGATGCACTGACCACCGCCTCCAGAGGCTGTTGTTGCTTTGTAACTCTCTGGCACTTTAGGAAACGCATCCAGCTCTTTCACAGCTTTCAACACAAACTTTCTTTGTCTTAGCATGACTGTCGTCTGTCTGAAAGCAAAAGATAAAACACTAATACTTTGCAAGATCAAAGATTAGATTACAAAACATTGGTTTAATGTTTTTCAAAATTTTCAAATCTAAAAAAATATTTTAATCAATATTTCTAAGAATCCAAAGAAAACCTAAACAAACTATTTGTACACCTAAAGGATGGTTGAATGCTAGCACAGCATTGGGCCACATGTTGATGCTGTCGGCCCAATGTTGGACAAATAATCGGTACTGCAGGGGAATCCCCCAATCTCACACTTTTACAAGCGGCATGCCAATTAACCTCAGTAGCTTTGAACTGGCCCGAATCTAAGACGTTGAGTATTTGTGATAAATGAAGTTTTGTATGAGGCCACTATGTTTTTTTCTTTGTTTTAGATGAGCGTGCGCATTAGATTTAGGCAGCGCATTACCAAAAATAAAAATATTTTTTGGCCCAGTGCGCGCATCGGATTGTTGCCGATTTCCGAAGAAAAGAGTTTTTTTTATTTCGTCGCCATCATTAACTTTCCCAAAAATAGGTTCAATGTTTTTTCACCGCCCTCCCTCATTAGATTTTGGTTTTTTTCCGATTTAGCCCTTACAGCGCGGGGTCAACCTTGGTCTTTAGATAAAGTCGAACCCCACACTGTAAGAGAAAAAATATTTCTAATGGCAGTAAATCTATTACATAGGTATTCAAATGAATCGGAATGGAGCTGAATAAGACATTTATGATGATATCAAATTGAAATAAACCCTTTTGTCTCCTCGACTCAACACGGGAAACCTCACCCGGCCCGGACACCGTGAGGATTGACAGATTGAGAGCTCAAGGTTTTTATAAAAAATTCAGCGCTTTAAGGGTTAAAACAGAGAAATTGAACATAATGGCCTAATGGCGCACAGTTTTGTTTACATGACAATATACGATTTCGAAATAACTACTTTAGTCTAAAAATTTTCACAGCTTCAGAATTTTTAAATTAAATTTTTTAGATTTTCAGTCAAGTTCAGTAGATCTAGACAGTAGCCTAACTGTTAGACTAGATTTATCTAAAAATGAGTCAACATTGGATAGTTGTAGTTAGCAAAGTCTCTCCCTACACATGTTACGGGTTAGCGAGCAATGCCTATCTGAACCGTAAGACCGAGCGTCATATGCGACACGCGATTGATTTAACCCCTATTACCACCCTCGAAATACATTTTAATTGACTTCACCTAACTTACTGACCTTTTATGAAGCCACTCAGCTTATTTTGAAACATTCACTCAGTTATTTATTGTGTGAGAGCATTTTTAAAACACCTCCTGAAAAATATTTCGGCCATTTCAACCATTTGTGACGATGTGAGTATCTTACGTTTCAGATACATGCTGCGTTCTAACCCGGAACGTAGTGGAGGGCAAGATCTTTTTTTCTCGCACTCATCATGCTCGTGCTGTTGGCTTTCACTACGAGACTTATGGTGAGATCAGCCCATCTCGCACTCTCTCATTTTTGCTTTATTGCTCAGTTTGATTTTGCCGATATTCGTACGAGAAAATGCATACTGCATCATTGGTACGGCGAGATGGGCTGATCTTAGCACTCGTCACCCCATCAAGCCCTCGCCTAAAGGCTCGGCTTAATGCGGTGACTTGTGCTGAGATGAGCCCATCTCGCCTTCCCAACGATGCTGTAATGAAATGAATCGGGCTTTAGGCCACCTTTGTGCACATATAGGCTAAACTGGGCCAGGAGAACCTCCTGAGGATGGTGAGATGATTGAGATGACACTGTCCTCCAGACACAGGATTCGAAATTCGAGCCCTGGCGGTCTGAGGCCGAGCACACTACCTCTCAGTCACGGAGGCTCCCCACAATACTGACTTTCACACGTGGATGGGGAAGAAACATTTTTTGTTTCTTTCAAACCGCCGAGACCGGGAACCGAACCCTGAACTCTGGTGTGAAAGGCAGCGGTGCTAACCACTACCCTAGGGCCCCCGCCCCCCAACGATGCCGTATGCATATAAACTGGATCAGGTGTAGATAGTTAATTGTATCGTCTTTGGGGTATATTATAAATAACGAGTAACGCCATTCGTTCCACAACCACCCCAGCAAACACAAAACATTTGTAGGCCTATAACATTTGTACAAGGTCGGCCCAGCGGCTTCGACGTTGGTCCAACATTGTCCAAATCAATGTTATAGCACTAGCCGTCAAATTAAAAATGATCAACCAGGATCGCATGATTTACTGCGATTTCTCCGTCAATTTTGAACCGATTTCCTTGAAATTTTGCAGAGGCCATTATTTTCTAAAATCCTAACAGTAAACAGGGGTGAAAAATTCGCAAAATTATATTTAATGTTTCAAAAGTTAGACCATTTGCCATGTAATAAAATTCTAGAAATAGTTTGATGGGGTTATAGAGGGACGTCGTAATTTCAATTCCTTAAATGTCAAATGGTCCAACGCTAGGCCTATATAATTTTACGAAATTTTCAGGGCTGTTAGGATTTGAATGGAAAATGGCCTTTGCAAAATTTGAAGGAAATCGGTTTAGAATTGACAGAGAAATCGCCGAAAATCATGCGATCCTGGTTAATTTGACGGTGAGTATAATCATACTCATAGACATAGACATAGTCATAGCATAGCCATGGCATAGGCCCTAATCATGATAATGTTTTGTGTCTGCTGCCAGTGCTGGGACGTCTCTAACTCTCTTGACTTAATGTTTCACTTTTTAGTTCACACAAACTTAGTCTGATTAGGTTACCAGTAGATCTAACAGATGAGTATAAACACAGTAATTTTATGTAGGCCTAACCACTGTTAGAACATGTAGAACGCCCTGAAGTGTACGTTGTGTACATTTAAGATGTGTTAAACGTAACTTAAATGTGTACTCTCTCAGTCTGCAATGTGTGTACACAGTACAGGTTGTACAAATTGGATTTGGTACAACACACGCACCAAACACGCACTGTATCATCTGGTGAAGCCACGTGGGCGTTTTAGTTACTGTCAAGTAGGTATAAAAACAAAAACCTAATTGCCTAATTTAACATATAAAATATTTATAAATCCTACATTATTTTCTCAGTAATGTTATATCTACAGCAAACTTCGGATGTCAGTACTCTGTTGAGTGGAAAGCTAATTTATTTTTTATCTTATTTTGGTGAAACTACGGCGGGCTGCGGTATGCTAGCTTCGTGTTGACAATTGTAAATGCTTTCTGCGGTTCAGCGCGTTCGTCAGCATGCATTTACGACAAAAATGCTGATTTTGAAGATAATTTGAGCGATTGAATGGGGGGAGGGGCATAATAATGTATTGTTAAGTTTATAATCTGTGTAAAAACCTACAAATATAGACAGGAAAATGTCTTCTGGGGGGATAGAATTGAGAAAATCTGTGTTCGATTCTGATCCCACTCGTCCGAATCAAAACAACACAGACCATGCAGACTTTGCCAAAAATACCCCTGGGTGTGCCAGTGCCAACCCGGACATACCAAACGCGGGCGGATCTGTGTCTGGGTCCGCATGTCAAAACGACAGAGACATGGACTCACCAAGCAGCCCACAAACAGATTCCAACGTCAGTATACTAGTACTAGTCTATACTACACCAGTACACGATAAATAGATTGTGATTTGCATAAAATTGCTATTTTTGGATTTTTTCGCATATATTTTTATGGCAGTGGCTAGTCGTACGTGATTCTTCATAATGTAACTCTATGGGCAGCCTCGTTTATAACTTTCCCGTATCATAGGCCTAATTATTAGATCTTCTAGATTATTAGATCTTCTAGACCTAAGAGTTGTTTGGGCGAATTTATTTTTAGATTTAGCCTTTAGACCTACATAATTTAACAAAAGCTACACAACTGTCCGCAGTTTACCATGTTTACCGTCACAGTCATTTCTGAAATCTATGAGTGATAGTCATATGGTCGTTTCCACGAAAGTGATGCATATCGGCAAAAATCGACTTTGTTGCACAGTTCTGAATTCTTCAGTTGATATCGAGACATATGGAACTTTCACAAAAAATATATGCGAGCTCTTAATATATGATAGTTGTAACATGAATGGAGTTCATGCGCATTATGTAACACCAGAGTAACCATACGAATGCATATTATGTAATATGTAACAAGGGGGGGGGATATCCCCCCTTTGGTGCTGAGTGAGGGGGTCGAGGCCCCCCTGGCGGAAACCCTGCACCCCACCTCAACCGAAATCACTTGGTAGCCTGAAGTGCAGTTTCGGATAAAAAAAATAAACTTTTCCTTTCTAACAATAAAAAATCTGCAGAAATATGCGTCAAATATGGTAGTGAAGACGTACATATATACATTGTAGGTAAGTCGGCGAATTTTGA
Organism: Flabesymbios commensalis; assembly: GCA_964017125.1. Lineage (NCBI taxonomy): Eukaryota > Metazoa > Annelida > Polychaeta > Terebellida > Flabelligeridae > Flabesymbios > Flabesymbios commensalis. The sequence goes on along the minus strand of OZ024914.1, from coordinate 74,615,644 downwards.
TTTAACCTCAAACTGTGCACCGGTAATGTCCATGGCAAGACAGCTGCTGTACTCAATTCAGCACCTTGGCCGGTCAGCGCTAAGTTAAAGAGCTGAAATATTTTTATATAAACCATGGAGATAAAAGGTTTTTTTTTCAATTTTTCTTAGGTTAGCTTTTTCTGCTTCATTTGAATACCTATGTTATGGGTCTACGTCCGTTAAAAATATATTAATTCTTTCATCATGGCCATTGTGGGGACTGTCGTTATCTTGTGTTAACAATTCAAGCTTCAAATGAAGGATAAATGGAAACAAACCAAAGCAACACTTCGGTTACTATTGTTTTTCTTTGTTAGCAGGAGACCCCTCCCCCAACACTTACACTGCCCGGCTGCCCCACAGCAACTAATGCCTCTTCTCCGAGTACAGACAGTACTGGACCTGTGACATCAATAGCATCGGGAAGTCCACTAATACATGATGACAGAACCCCGAGGAAACATTTACAATCCCAACATAACAGTGGGTTTGAGCATGTTGAGGGCATGCAGAAGACGAGCGGTGAATCTGAAGATGTGAGCAGCGTGCCAGTAAGCCTCCAAGAGAGTCCTGCCCAGGATGAAACCGATAAAACTAGCATCTTCTCCTACTACATGGACAAAGACTTTCGCTACTATTTCCAACACCCCTACCTCCGCCTCCTGATTCCCTATTTAGTCACATTCTGTAACTTTTTGCTATACGCTGAGGATCCTGTGGCACACAGTGAGATGGAATGCTTCATTCCCGTCGTCGGGAACTGCTTCTCGTTTGTGTGTACTCGCTATCCCACCAGTGCCTGGAGCCTGATCAAGGTGCTGCTATGGCTGTCAGCGATACTCGTTGGCCTGCTTGTCGGAAAACTGTTTGTACATAAATACCTGCTTTGTAAGTTTTCAAAACGCAGTAGTATAATTATGTATTGTCACCTTCGGAGTGAAGTGGTGCAAATGCTACTTTAAAGGAGCATTTGCAACCATTGAGACCAGAAGAGATGATATAATTTGTACATAGCTTGTAACCATGTAGTACTAATCCTAAATTAACCTCTTTTCTCTTTTGTGCCTGCCAAATTACTTGTACATTTAACATGTTTAAATTGTAGTTTTTTATTAATTTCAGTAAAAAAGTAATTCTAGATAAGTTTACTTTTAATAAATGAAAATATTTATTAAATAAATAGAAAATTAGGCATGCTTGACCTACATTTATAACAATAAATTGAGAAGTAATTCATATGCCTACATAGAAGGCATCTGTATAAAAAAATAATTGTTTCAAATGAGAACAATTCAATGCTCAGTATAGAAAGGAGCTTGGCACTCAAGTGAGTGCCCTGAGTGGAGTATTTCAACTGCATAATTAGTGTGGTTTATGACCTGTTGACATATAAAATCTCCCAACTTTTGGTATATATCAAAGTTAAAATGATCCATGGTACTACGGTTAATCTTTACATGCTTTACCTGAAATGTAATCCAAAAAAGAAGCTTTTGGTGGTGAAAGATGTTTCCTTTGCTGACGAGATTACCAAATCCATTTTGTCACATTAAAGTAGCCTAATTTCATCAGCTTGAATTGTACATCTTGAAAGCATTTAAGGTGTCAAGATATCTCAAATTTCATGGTTCATAAAAATACTTGCTTGAATAAATAGCAATAAATCAATAATACATGTAATAAAGTTATAATATGTTACTTTAAAAACTGTTACCAGTTTATATATATTTAAAATCTTTTCCATCTTCGAAGTCTTGCTACCGCGACTTACAACTTCAGGAGGTTAGAAATGGCACATACATGTGTATGTGTATGCTGAACTAATGTTTGTGATCATGGTCATACTTGTCAGTTAACAAAATATTTATCCTCAAAAACCTGGTATTTATGCTCTAATCACTAATAACATTATTAAAAACGTTTATAATAGCGATTGCCAGTCAAGGATTGGAATGAATTTTTGCATCTGAGATTCAGAAGATGCATGTTATTACCTGTCATTATTACCTGTACATGAATCTGTCATGAGGCACTCAGTGTGGCAGTTTTGTACTCCACCATCCACAATAAAGATCTTGAACTTAAACCATGAGTGTCAGCAGTGGTCAGTGTAAACAATGCGGACTACAATGTCAATACTATTGTTATATATACTAGGGTTGGTGCCGACCTTATATTACGTTGTGGACAATATCTGCATGTTGTGGCTCCATGTTACATAAATGAGGCACTGATCCTTATTATGTATGAAAGTAGCGAGACACAACCGCAAATTGTTGAAAATTTAAATAAAGTAACTTAACATGTTTAAAAACTCAAAGAAAACAAGTATCACCCACCCTGGGCCAAGTGCTATGATTTATAGCTGAATCAATGTTTTTTATAGATCTATCTAATGGGCACACTGTGCAGAAAAAAAACATTGTTTTTTTTTTTGGTAATATGTGGCCTAAATATAATGCGCGCACTTATCTAAAACAGAGAAAAAAAACTTCTAATGCCAACTGATTTTCAGTTAAAACATGATAGCCAGATACAGATGCTTGAATATTGACGCTGGGTTGTGGTCAAAATAGGATTGGTCTGCGAGATATGAGACACCAACATAACTCAACATGTTAAATAGATGGCTTCATCAGAATTTTTTTTTTTTTTAAATTACTTCGGTTGTCCACCATATTTTTCATATTTTTAATACAGAAAAAAACAACTTTTAAGCATAATCTTGTTCACCGGTTGAACACAAAAGTATTCATAGGGTTGATTATTAATTTTCAACGCTGTACATGTATGCTGTTTTCACACCTTGTACAGCTGTATATTGTATAATTTTACACTTCACAACTTCTTTGTTTTCTTTGTTGGACTAGTTACATGAACTTCTTGTTCCACATCAAAATTGCCCTTGAAAGTGCTAATCATGTCTATAGCGTTTTTTACATTTTTTTCCATTTTTTATTTAAATACAGTTTAAGGGATTAAATTTGCTAAATTGCCATGGTTTGATTCAAATTTTACATAATTGTGTAAGTACTTCTTATTCACCAAGTTGTGGGTTGCATGTTTTCTTTCTTGGACTAGTTACATGCACTTCTTGTTCCACATCAAAATTGCCCTTGAAAGTGCTAATCATGTCTATCATGTCTGTAGCGTTTTTTACATTTTTTTCCATTTTTTTTATTTAAATACAGTTTGAAGGATTAAATTTGCTAAATCGCCATGTTTTGATTTAAATTTTACAAAATTGTGTAAGTACTTTTTATTCACCAAGTTGTGGGTTGCATGTTTTCTTTCTTGGACCAGTTACACGCACTTCTTGTTCCACATCAAAATTGCCCTTGACAGTGCTAATCATGCCTATAGCGTTTTTTACATTTTTTTCATTTTTTATTTAAATACAGTTTGAAGGATTAAATTTGCTAAATTGCCATGTTTTGATTTAAATTTTAGATAATTGTGTAAGTACTTTAATATTCACCAAGTTGTGGGTTGCATGTAAAATTTTAACCCAGAGCTTTTACATGTTTAACCCTTTTGATCCTGAATTTACCATTGTCATATTCATCCACTACAAGCCGCGAATTGCTGTCGCAATTCTCGACTTGTAGTGGATGAAGATGATTTGATGTGGTTTAAAAGTACAAGAAAATTACCGCGTATTGGTAAACCAGTTTCATAAAAATTCTCGTTCTAAAACCCTTAGTTGTAGGAAAATTAAGTATGTTTTCAGGAATGTAAAATGATGCTCTGATGCATCGTGAGGGCTTAAAGGGTTAAGGGTGAACAAATACATGTACACTGTCTATCAATACTTACAAGAGAAATGGTTTGATATATTAGTCAATATTTTTTGTATTTTTCAGACAAGTTGGCCAAGCTGAAGATGTTCACAGAGGACCAGGGCTCCTGGGTCATCATGTTCTTCACCACGATCCTCACGCTGTTTATTTTCTCCTGGGTCTACAACTTATTCCTGCTGGCAGGCGGTGATTCCATGGAGAGATACAGAATCTCCAGCAAGATGGGAATCAAGAACTCGTGGTTCATGAAAGCTGCGGCCTGTGGTACCTGGTGTGGGGATTTCTTCACGGCGTGGATGGTAATGTACCACTTATTAACACATTGGGTTTATTGAATCCTTTTAACCCTTACAGCGCGGGGATAGACTTTAGTCGTCAGATTCTGACGACTAAAGTCTATCCTCGCAAGTCTGTAAGTGTAATTTTTTTCTAGTGGCCGTAGACCCATAACATAGATATTCAAATGGAGCAGAAAGAGCTGACTGAGCCATTTATGATGATTTCAAATTGAAAAAACCCTTTGGCCTCCAAGGTTTTCATAAAACAATTTAGCGCTTTAAGAGTTAACAGTGGTTAAGGGCAATTTCACGTAAAGGGCACACAAAAAGTCTCATAGCATGTCAAAAATAAAAACCTTCCATGTATGATAATTTCACAACTTTTGACAGCGAGATGTCATTCCCCAACATCAGTTAAATTTCCAGAGCTTAATTATGCCCATGAATGAAGATATTGACTTGTGAAATGTATGCTGTTTTTGCGTGTACTGGAGTGGACATTTGTTTTAACAATCATTAGTCTCTGCTCAAATGCTAATAATGTAGGTGATTTGAAAATCCTAACCCCTAAATTTTTTTTTTTTTTTTTTGTCGTGTTTCTAAAGGAAAGATCACTATGTGTTGTACCCGTATTTCACATGTATATAGATTTGATATTCATTTGAAATGTGACAAATGAAACTTTGCAATACACTTAAGTATGAATTGTACAGCATTTACTTTAACAGCTCAACAAATTAGTGCTCTGACATCAACTAAATATACACATATAGCTTGAATACTATATATGACATATTTTGTGCATTTTTACAGTGTTTTTTCATGCGAATCCTCTGCACAATTATATGTGTGACAAGCTGTACTGGAGGGGACATTTTTTTAACGGTTGAAATAACAACATCACAAGTGCTATAAATGCATACTTTAGATCAGTAAAACATGATATGTTGCTCAACATTTCATATTCTAATTTTGCTCCAATATATATTGTTATTAATCAACATTTTGTTTTCAAATTGAGCTGAAGTAGCATAATTGTATAAACTTTGCTAAAATAAAATGATGTTTAAGTGGTTTATCACAGGTAAAGGCCGCAACTATTTGTCTGCATCGTATTAAACACCATCAAGGAAAAACAATGGAAAATAATTTTGATTTTTGTGACATAACTTGGACAATGTCACAGTGTTCAAGGTAATATCATAAAATGTACTGGAGAGGACATATTTTTTTTAACAACAATAACAAACCTGTAAGCATGAATGATCACTCAATAATTCAACTGAATAACAAGTAAACTACTAAAAAGAGATAAAATAGCATCATCAGTCATAGTTTACAAACATCTACATTACTATTATTCCAATATAACCGCATAGACAGTTAGTGTATCCATTCCAACCCCCTCACGAAAGTCTAGAAAGCATTTTGTTGGCACATCCTTCCCTTAAACCTGACATTTTGTTTTATGCTATAAAACAAAATGTGAGGTGTATGGTATCAAACAAAATGTGAGGTTTGAGGGAGGGATATATATGCCAACAAAATACTTTCCGGGCTTTCATGAGGGGAGTTGGATAAGTTATAGTACTGGGCTAGGTATCTGGGATGCTTTGCCTGATATCAAGTATATAGTAAATAATGGGCAATAGTCAGCCATCTTGCATTTGATAGAGTTGAAATTTGTCAAGGTATATAAATGAAAACAACCATTTTCAAATGCATATTCCTCCCTTATCTTCACTTTATCATGGCTGTTAGGAGCATAAGCTAGTTGTAGGGTCTAGCTAGCTAACATACCGTGGTTTGCCAGATATCAAGCATATTCAATAATTAAATAATTGCCGCAAGTCTGCTATTTTGAATGTGATCAAGTTCAAATATGTTAGGTCACAGCTGTCACTCCCCGAAATCTAGCATTTTCTTTTTACTTTGTTACTTAGTTGTAGTGTAACTGTTTTATTATGCTAATGAACCGTACACAATATATTTATGTACAGTGGTTTAAAAATAATATTAACTCCAGCCGATCTTGAGCTTATATAATTGGATACAAAGTTTTGTATGTAATGGTACATATAATTAAAAAAATAATATTACATACCTGAAACTGAATACAAATTACATGCATGCATCAATAGCCCTACCATTATTTTACACCAAGCTACATTTTTACTACGGTAAAGCAATTACTGGTTAACTATTTTAGTATGGTACATATAATAATTTATCATGTTTATATAACAATACCGTTCTCTCACTCCAGCCTAGGCCTATATCTACAAATCTGGGATATATTTGTATTCATAACAAGACCTATTAAATTTGATTTTTTTCATATATCCCGATAATCGGCTATTTTTAAGTTGCCAAAATATCTCCCTGAAACCTCACATTTTGTTTTAGCATAATAACCTTTGAACTATCTGGCACATTTTAGCAGATATCACATATATTAAAGTAGGCCTAAACATGACGTCATTAGGCCAATTCCTATTTTATACCGGATGCTATCGGCAGTAACAGCGGTTAAAATCCAGTATTCAGCCATTGTTATTATGCGACTACATTTTTTGCCTTTATTGGCCCATTACTGGTCCAATGCGGAATATAGATCATAAACTGTATTGGCTGAAAACAGCACCAATGTGCAAGACATAATGATAATCAGGCCCAATTAAACCATTTTATTGGGCCAATACTGTGATGTTAGCAGGGTAATTTTGAAATTGATGGGAGTTGAAATTTTTCAGGGCATTTCCCTCGATCCTTAAAACATCACATTTTGTTTTCTTATTCTATGGTCTAGCTGTCTGGCAATATTTGCTGTAGTAGTAAATCTTTGCTTTACGTCACTATTCGGCACAAAAGGTCTTTTAAGTGACATTGTAATACGATAAAAACATTGTAGTCAATTGATGAGATGAATGATGTACAGATGATGATGTGAGGGTGGGGGTGATGGGGCATGGCGGGTTATTGAGAGCGTTTTCCTTCGCTCGCCCGATAAGGGGTTCTGGGCATGTCATGGGGATATACCCCCAGATATGGCCAGACGACCGGAGACTTGAGTTTTCCCTCTGCAATTTAATGCTGAAACTCTGTGGCATTTTGCGCAGCTCCGCTATCCTCGGGTCGGATAGTCCCCAGTGTAACAATAGGAAGGATAACTCCCTCTGGGTAACTCCATTCATCCCACGTGAGAGACATAATGTCAAACACGCTATTGCCGGTTATTTAAGGCTACCACAGCCTACATCAGCGCCAGCACTGATGCGGGTGCTGCATCGGCTCCGCTGTTGAGCGGAGGAGCCAGGGTACGCCACTGGCAATCCGCCCGAAGATTATGGCCAGATACGAGGAGGCTGCAGCTGCCCTTGGATGATTGCTGTAAACGGCAATATTTGCTAGATATAACAGACATAATTATATATATTTTTTAAAGTAGATAATAAATGGCAGATAGTTGGCAATTTTGAATGTGATCTGAGTTGAAATACGGTCTATCCCTCCCGGAAACCTCACATTTTCTTTTATATTAATTGTCTAGTTATCTGGCACTGGATATGAAGCATGTTAAGTTAAATAATGGACACCAGTTGGCCATTTTGAACCTGATAGATTTGGAAGTTTTTCGAGGCACACATGTATTTTTTATGAATATATAACTGGTATGCTGGTAACACTTTCTCAAACCTCACAATTTTTTATAGTTATAGTCTAGCTATATCAAACGATCTGCTTAGCCTTGCTCTCCTTAAAACCTCACATTTTATATTATATCAATTAATTGTCTGGCTATTTGGCATGGTTTGCCAGATATCACTATCAGGCATAGTAAATTAAGGCCATACAACGCTGCGCCAACTTGAGCATTGTAAGATCCTACATCATGTACCAGTGACATGTGCGCTATCAACTATTATATATCTGGGGGCTGGGGCGATGTTATAAGACATGACATAATTTTATATCCCAGCATATAACCTGTAGTGAAACCAACTCCTGGGTGGATATTGAACAGGGGCATTAGATAGTATGTATTTCTCATTTCTGGTCATATTTCTGGTCATACAACAAGACATTTAAACTCGTTTTTTTGCAATAGAAAATGTATATGACAATCATACATTTAAACTATTAAATCCATTTTAAAGTAGGCGGGTCATCATGGTTTGCTGAGCAAACATTATCCACCCATCCGCATGTGCAGCATCGTCAAGGTCCACAGGAGTGGGGCCGCCGAAGCGAAACTATTATGGTTTGGTGAAGCAAAAGGACCCAGCTGCTACAAACACTTTTTTTTTTTTTCAAGTAGTCTAGTAGATTGTGTATCGGTACAGACCACTTAAATCGCTTGACAAGCATGAAAAATACCACAAGTTCTATACCTGAGTAATTACACTTTTAGTGTTACATACGTTCTGTCCCCTCCAGTACGCAGTGTACTGGCAGCCTATTATAGACAATATAGAGCACATTTGTTTGATGATATATACGCCATAAATGTATATATATTGTACTAGTAGGTCTTGTAAGTCAGAACAGTGAAGAAATTACATTAACATGCTAATATTGATTTAAAAATGAACAAAGGAAACACCCACAAAATATTTTTTGGTTACAACTTATCCATTAATGAAATACATATGTATTTTTAATAAATATCAATTTGTTGGTGTCTAGTGGCTGCCATTAAGGAAGGCTTTATTATAATAACACAGATTTACCAATATAGATCAGTAAATTACAAAAATTAGGTCTTATCACACAAAGAATACTAAATATTGATATTATGTACTGGAGGGGACAATTCTAATTTAACACTATTTTCATCTAAAAATGTATAAATATGTGGTTGTTGTAACATGAATTTCCAATTAATATCCACGTGGGGGCTCAAAGAGGCAGGTTATTTTGCAATAATAATATATCTTAGAAAAACACACTGCGTGGATCTTGAATAGTGATGTACTGGAGGGGACATTATTTTAATGGAATTTTCACATACATACAGGTAATTCTAATTAATTTGCTAATGTTAATCAGCAATCAGTTTGAAGTATTTGTATGCCATATATAACCACCAGACCTATTCAAAAGGGTAATTAAATGTCTATATATATGTAGATAGTTCAAGCTGTGCTGTGATGTACTGGCGGGGAAAAATGAAAAAACTTTTAACGGAAAATACTTTAAACTCAATAAATACACATAAAATCAGATTTTGTGACTCGATTTTTGTCAAACATGTGTCGTTTAAATCGTAAGACCAATAACCATACCACAAATAAAACTTTATTTGTGTGTTAGATGCATATCTGGAATAGAAAAACCCTCCTATGAAGACAATTCCGGGATGAGACTGCAAAATGTGTTGAAAATAACATAAATACCACTGATTCATGAAGAAATAATTGACAAAACTTTCTAAAATTTGGTCTGTTGTTTCCCCATACAACCCTTGTTAAAATAAACAATGTTTCATATAAACATGATAAATATCTAGCAGTATTTGCTAAAAAATTGTGTAAAGTTTCAATTTTTCCTAAATGCACCCTTTATGTGAAATTGCCCTTAAGCTCCAATAATCTTTTACCAGGTATTCCTTTTATTAGCATCTGAGGTCACCAGTCGTCTTTATTTGAAGTCACATTAACTTGTAGAACATGTTTTTCGTTGATTTCTTAGTCAATTCTAAACCTATTTTTATGAAATTTAGCAAGGACTATGTTTGAGTCCCAGCCAAATACTTGAAAATTTCATTTAAAAATATTGTATAGTTCAAAAGTTAAACCATTTGACATGTAGTAAGTTGCTAATTCCGACGTCCCTCTATAAACCCATTAAATTGGTTGAAACTAAAGCTCTGAATTGCGTAACATGCTAAGTGGTATAACTTTCAAAATACTCATCAAAATTTCATGAAATTTGCAGGGTAGCTGGCGGAGGACTATAAAGTAGTGCTTGTGAAATTTCACGAAAATTGATTGTGAATTGACTGAGAAATCGGCGAAAAACATGCGCTACAAGTTAATAGGACTTCCACTATAATTGAGGATGCCTCCATATCTGAAAATAAACCTTATGGTATCCAATGAATGCATAATAATTTACAATTTTTTATTGTTAAATGCACAGTTTTTCCGCCTCACTAATAGTAGTGACTTTTTATTTACATTTTATGTGTGATAGGTTATTGTCAAATTAATATTTTCACCCACTTGGAGTTTTATATCGCCACCGTGACCCACAACTGCAAGTGATTGAAAATTACTTTTATTTGTTTAATTCAAATCAGAACATATGCCATCTCTCAAGTTTAATTCTCATTTCTCTTCATCATGCTTTATATTCTCTTGCTTGAAGGACAAACAGAAATACCAAAAAACAGCCATGGACTCGATAGCACTTTGAAAGCGAAGCAAGATTTTTTCTTTCTTTTTTAACCCTTGTACTGCTGAATATATAATTTGTATTTTTCATTCATTTAAAGCTGGAATTGCTAACACGATTTTCAGCTTCAAATGATCAAAAAAATATGTTCATTTATGAAAATTGACACATTGCTTTTATGAACTAAGCATCTGCCACAAGCAAATTGTTAATTTCAGGGGCATTTTATTTGGTTTGAAATTAGCTTGAAACTGTATATGTCTATATACGGTCCTAGCATGGCGAGGGTTAACCATGGAGATCAAAGGGTTTTCTCATTTTGAAATCAATATAAATGTCTTAGCTAGCTCTTTCTGCTATATTTGAATACCTGTGTTATGGGTCTACGACCATTAGAAATATTTTAATTCTTTCAGTGCAGTCTTTTTACATCAGAATCTGACGTCTACAGACGTCAGATTCTGATGTATAAAGACAGTCCCTGCACTGAAAGGGCTAAAGAAGATAGTGTGTACTGTTGATTTTTTATTTACATTTTATCTTACATTTCTCTGTTGCAGGTGACGGATATCATGCTGCAGGAGAAGCTATACCCGCACTGGGCCAAACCCGTCAGGAAGTGGTGGAACCGCAGCTATAACCGTATCATTCTGTTCTGGATGGTGACCATTCTTACGTGCACCGTGGTCATCCTGGTGATCAGCACAGACTGGATCAAGTGGGATAAACTTAACAGGGATTTTGTGCCGTCTAGCGAGCTCTCCCGATCCTTCCTCGCCAGCTCCATCCTAGTCATGGATTTCCTCATTGTCATGCAGGTCAGTTTCCTATTTGTTTAAACCTTGCAATCCTGAATTATTTTTGTTTAACCCATGGAGACTAAAAGGTTTTTTTCAATTTGAAATCATCATAAATGGCTTAGTTATCTCTTTCTGATTCATTTGAATACCTATGTTATGGGTCTACGGCCATTAGAAATATTTTAATTCTTACAGTGCGGGGATCGACTTTAGAAGACAGAATCTGACGTCTACAGACGTCAGATTCTGATGACTAAAGCCTATCCCCCCCGCTGTCAGGGTTAACCCTATTCTACTCAGTTGATTTATTTAAATTTTCACTCGCTTGAAGTTGTGTCTCGCTACCACGACCCACAACTTCAAGTGGTTAAAAATTATGCATTTGTTTAATTAGAGACCAAACATTTGCAAATCTTGATGTTTAACCCGTCATGATGCATTAAAGCATCATTTCACATCCCTGAAAACACACTTAATTTTCCTACAACTAAGGGGTTTTGAATGAATATTTCCATGAAACTGATTAACCAATACATGGTAATTTTCTTTAATTTTTCACCCACTTCAAATCATCTTCATCCACTACAAGTCGAGAATTGCGGCAGCAATTCGCGGCTTGTGGTGGATGAAAATGAAAATAGTAAATTCAGGCTTGAAAGGGTTAAGCACACATTTTGTTCCCAATATCAGTAATTTGCTTGACATAATAAAGTAGGTTTAGCATGACAATAGTCGTGATCAGCAGGATGAATTATTTTTGTTTAACCCTTTAAGCCCTCATCCCTGAAAACACAATTTATTTCCCTACAACTAAGGGTTTTAGAAGGAAAATTTTAATGACACTGGTTTATCAATACATGGCAATTTTCTTTAATTTTTCACACACATAAAGTCATCTTCATCACTACAAGTCGAGAATTGCGAGAGCAATTCGTGGCTTGTAGTGATGAAGATGACAATGGTAAATTCAGGCTTGAAAGGGTTAGACCATGTAGGAAGTTAGTATAGCACCTTATTTTCTACAGAAAAGGAAATTAGTGTAAATTATTTTTGACAATGCACCAGAATTTTTACAGATAAAATACAAATAAAATTCCATCCATCAGACCTTCGTTTATGAAAAATGTTGGAATACAAAAAATAACAAGTGCTGCTTAATTCACAGCTGACTCTTTACACTTAACCCTTTCAAGCCTGAATTTCCCATTGTCATCTTCATCCACTACAAGCCGCGAATTGCTGTCGCAATTCTCGACTTGTAGTGGATGACGATGACTTGATGTGGTTTGAAAATTAAAGAAAATTGCCATGTATTGGTAAACCATTCTCATGGAAATTTTCGTTCTAAAATCCTTAGTTATAGGGAAATTAGGTATGTTTCCAGTGATGTAAAATGATGCTTTAATGCATCGTTAGGACTTAAAGGGTTAAGGTGTGTGATTTACACCTTAAACGCTGAAATATTTATATATAATCCAAGAAACCAATTTTTTTTTTTTTCACTTTCAAATCATCATAAATGGCTTTGGTAGCTCTTTCGGCTTCATTTGAATACCTGTGTTATGGGTCTACAGCAATTATCAATATGTTAATTCTTTCAGTGTGGAGATCTTCGTTATACGTCAGAATCTGACGTCTATAGACTTCAGATTCTGACTATAAAGATGATCCCCACGCTAAAAGGGTTAATAACCATTAAAGCGCTAGATTGTTGAATTAAAATTTGTATTCACTTGAAAAGGTAAAAATTACTTACATTTGTAGAATTTGAATAAAGACAAATGATAATCGAACCCTTACAACGTTGAAGTATTTTTGTTTCAACCATGGAGTATTATAGCACGTTATTTTCTACAGAAAGGATATTAGTGTAAATTATGTTTGACAATGCACCAGGATTTTTACTGATTTAATGCAAATAAAATTTCATTTATCGCCTAGGACGTCATGTTTTAAAAATGCTGGAAAAAATAACAATAAGGTTTTAAATATCTGACACTTTTGTTGTGCATTTAAGGATTGGGATTTTCCTCATTTCATGAACAACTTTGACATCAAACTTCCTGGTGTGAATGCTTCACTCATCAAATTCTCCATCCCTCGCTTCCTGAGAAGGGAGAACTGGGTCGTTCACATCACAGGTAAACTAGGAAACCTCACCTGTTCACTGTGGTTTTAGTTTGTCCATGATCATGATGATCTGTGAGATAAGAAATATATCTTCTAAGCCCTCTCACTGTAGATTTATATGCTATATGTAACAGAAAAATATGTATCACTGTGAGGACATTTCGTATTCATGTTTCATGCCGATAAGAAAATTCCATCTGCATGCAAATTAAAACTATAAATTAGGATTTCAAATATCTGAGGTTTGAATTGCAGATGATAAAACGTCTAATGCATCAAATCATGCTGAGAACATCTTTTTTGCAGTGTGTTGTGCTGTAGTACATCACTCTTTCTTCAATCAAATATAAGATATTTTGTTGTTGGTCATTGTAGCCAGACACAATGAAATTTCAGATCTATTACTTTGGGTAACTACAAGTGAAAATCACCGGATTATTCATTTATCTGAACATCATATTCTTTGAACGTAGACACCAGGGCTCGACAATAGCACTTATCCCCTCTCACCTTTTCCAGGCCATTTGGGCCACCAAACTTGATAATCAACTAATTTTTTTTTTCAAATTGACAAAATTTGTGTTAAGGCTGCCGCCCACAAATGACCCTGGGCCGGCAAATTTTTTCTCTGAGTTGAACTTGGGATTCAATATTTTGCACAACACCTTTTAAAATAGAGATGGTTTGAAGTTATATAGTAGTAAAATTTTATATCAACTATAATGAGACATGTAGCTATATGATGTATCTCTGATACCAGATAAGATGGATGAGGGACAAAATAATCTTTAGCAAGTCAATGATAAAATCATCACTTGCCATTCTTAAGTTTCTGCATTAGAATATCTCAGGTATAGTAGTCGTGGTGAAATCATAAAAAAAATATGCAAAATAGCTGATGGGGACCTTTATTCAAGATGACTGTATTTTGTTTCAAATCATGATCTAAGAAAATCAATAGATCAAAACAATCACAATAAATTAATTTAAGTAATGAATATTTTCAAACTGATTTTTTTTTCAGGTAAATGGTTTAATTATGGGATTATCTTCATCGTCATGCTTCTGGATCTTAACATGTGGAAAAATCAGATCTTCTACGATCCGCCTGACTACGGCCAGTATGTGAGTGACAACGGTAAGATTCACACCGTGAAGGACATGTACTCGCTGGAGGAGCATAACGACACGGAGCTGACGTATGACTACAGGGTGAACACCACCAACCCCGCCACCAATAAGACCTACATCATGGGAGATACAGTGATGAACTCACGCTACCTCGAGTATGACTTGTCTGTTAAAGCCATAGCTTTCATACCGTGTCTCTTCACATTTGTCCTCTTTGGCATTCTGATCTGGTATTTCGGGCGGTGGAAGCCGACTGAGGCTGATCCGCACGGAGGCCGGCTGAAAAGGCGAGACAAGAAAAGAGCTTCATGGCTTTTCAGGAAGTTTCACTCTAAGAAAAGGAAGCCGCCCCCGGCCAATCTAGAGAGAGTTGTCTATCACAAAGATACAGGAGGGCCGGCGGTAATATTCGACGGTAACAGCTGTACAAACGACGCCAAGGTCAAACGAACTTATCCTGAAAATTGGGAGCCCTGACATAATGACGAGGTGGAATAGGGGAATATATCATCCTCTTGGGAAGAAAGGGTGTATCGACCACTTTGTAAAGTGGTTGATACACCCTTTCATATCCAAGGGGACGATATATTGAAATAAATAAATGGTAACTGGGTTGAAGGAGTCTTCAATGATGGGTTCACCCTCCATGTGCTTAAAGTTAACTCATCTATATCAAGTTAACCTTCCATGTGCTGACAGAATTAAAAGTCTATAACAAATTAACCTGCAGAATCACGTAATGAGTTGTTAATATTAGCTATTTTAAAATAATGCATATCAGGTTTTCAAATAATATTCTTTATTTTAAGTACACATTTCTTTTTTTGCAAACTGGAAAATGTATATCTATTTTATCTAAAAATGGGTGAAAATTCTAAATAGCAAATCGGCACTCTGCATTTAACTCTTATTTGAAAATGTTGTATCAATTGTGAAATTCACATCTCTCAGTAGATACATTACTCATGTCTATTATATAGAGTGGGAATAATCAGATATTATATTGTGTTCACAGTCGACTTCAAGCATTTATCATGTGTTCAAAAGTCATTATTGTAATCTGCCGAAACTCTATTTTTGTTACACCTTTATATTTATTCATGAAGTGGATTTCGATAAAATAATTTATTTTGAATTCTGATAATCAAAAGTGAACTCTGAGGATTGTAATTCAAAATTAAGCCTTTTGTTGCTACCTATATCTGTTTTAAAACTTAATTGTTTATAAAACATAAGTAATATATATAAGTTAATATGGGATCATTTTAGTTTTGGAAGAAATTAGAGCTGGTCGAATGCTTGACGCATCAGAATTGTTCAATGCAATGAAAATGTCCATTTTTACACCGGGCATCAGTGTGTTTGGTTAAAAATAATTTTTAAAACTATGGAATGAGAAGGATTGACGGGAACAATGTGGATCAGTTGCGACTTGTGCCATCAAATCAGGTGTATAGAATGTTCAAGTTAGACGTCATTGTTGCTAGTGTAGGTAGTAAGTAGTTGTTAATCGCATAGCTATTCCATCTGTGACCTTGACCCTTGACATGCCAAACAGGGTTGTGTTTTACAAAGACATGAAGTTGTTGTGACTCGATCCCCTCCATTGTGCACTTCACTTGAACGGAATCATCTTGACGTTAAGTTGAGATGGCGTGCCGCACATACTGCGTATCATGTATAATAAATGAAGTTTATTTTCCGGCTTGATTTGTTAAAGCTAACCTCACTCATCACATGACATTGGATTATTGTATGACAGTTTTTCATATTGGTACTAATAATTAAAGTAACCCTTTAACCCCCAAGTCATTATAATAATCAATTATAACTATATATATAATTAATTAATTATTATTTTCACCCACCTGAGTTGTGTTTCGCTAACAAGATCCACAATTTCTAATATGTGAAAACAATTTAGATTTGTTAAAACGCAGGCAAAGTTTTTAAAATTTTGCTGACGGGAGAAAAATCTCACCTTGCAATTTAACACTTGTCCTTGATGGAAATTGCGCTGGCAATTTCAGCTTCAAATGATGAAAAATACAATTGAAACAATTCAACATCACAAGGGTTAATTTGTACAAAATTATAGAATATGAATGTAGTGCTGCTTGGGGCTTAAAGAGTTAAACTTTGATGATTGTAATACAATTATATATATGTATATACATGTATTATGAACAATATTTCAGCTGGATTATTTAAACAGTTATTGTCAGAAACTTTACATCTGCAAAAACAATGTCATTGTTTTTCTTTATTTATTAAAAGTGCAATATTACACAATAGAAGGAGCACCACAGGGACATGCAAATAGTCAACATAATCTTATATTTGGCAACGGGATCAAATAAAATGTGACATAAGATTCTGACGTCTAAAGTCTGTCACCGCCACGAAATGATTTATTTTACTTTTTAATGCTGGTTATACAAGTAGTAATAAATACACTCAATATATAGTCGACATCGAGGCTTTAAGCGTAGTTGAAGAAAATATTTTTAAATGCTATAAACCTTTCCATTGATATTTTTTTTTTTTAAATGTCTACCAATACTCTAGAACGGATTCCATACATGGCAATTCCACTTATTTGGATTTTTAGCCTTTTATACATGTACATATTATTGTAATTCTTATTAATCACTCATGTTGTATTTATTCCTCTTTTGAACCCAAAGGGTCATATCTGTCACATAAATAACTGGCTGATATGACGCTTCGGATCCAAAAGCGAACAACAGAATTATGCTTTTTTACAGTGTAGTTTTTATTCCTTTCAGCTGCTATATTAATATATTCCAGGTACGTTATGCTGTTGCCACTCCACATTGTAAGGATTACAATATTAACACAGCTGTGTCTGGTTTGCTCATTTATGCACCGCATCCCATATATTGCACACAAGACGGTTATGGCAACTGAAGAAATCAGCAAGCTTTTTTAAAAGTGGCTTTTAAAATATTTTTGTTAATACTCACACAATATCCATAATCTACCCTAGCAGACACAAGACGTTGACTCGATGTTAGTTTAACGATGGTCCACCGTCTACGACGCTGGACCAACGTTAAATCAACATTGATTCAACGATTTGTGTCTGCTGGGACGCTTGTTGTTTACTTGTCAATTGAAAAAGATTATAGACTACTGCACAGACTTGTATGTCATCCTTTGTATGCAGAGATATTCTTTGTAAGATACTGTGTATGTATTCCACATAACTCTGCTGTACACACAGCAGACACAAAGTGACCCGATCATGTTTCAATGTTTGGACACTGTCCGCGATGGTGGTTCTACATTAAACAGACTATTTTTTGCCAGAATTATATTATTTATCATTATAGGGCCTACTCCCTAATTTCTACAACATATAGACATGTTATACTCAGATTTAGTTGGTTTCTGCTGTTATATATATTTTGCTAAGATTTTATTTTTGTGTTTGTAATAATTGCACATCAAAGAGTATAAGAACGGGGAAATTGCACAAATCATATACGAGCTGATTGATTCAGTTTATTTTAATAATTTATTTTCTGCTGTTAAGTTCGATAGAGATGGTCTATGCTTATGCCACAAATGCAAGAAGACAATCTTAACCTTCATTTTGCTAAGTTAAATTTTTTACATTTTTACCCACTTGAAGTTGTGTCTTGCTTCCGTGACCCACAGCTGAAAATTAGTTATATCTGTTTAATTGTAGATAAAACATTTGCAAATGTTGGTTTTCAAACACTCATTTCACTCCCATTAACTGTGATTTGATCAGTTTATAATATGGATTAAAAATGACTATAGCATTTTAAAGTTAAGACGATATCTAGATTTTTAGTTTGATTGATAACTGAAATTTATAAAATAAAAAAAATATTCTTAAGATTTTTATCACCTTTCTTAGTGAATAACCATTTATGAGTTTGATGCTCAGTCCTTTTAAAATATAAAAATACAAAAGGGAAAATCATAAGTGAATATAATTTTGGAAAATCCTACCAATATGAATATATACCTACTCATCTGACATATGAATATATACTACCATATAAATAAAGGGTGGTTCACAAATATTCACTTTTTGTGAGATAACAAAATGTTTTCATGTAGCTCGCTATGGAGGATTTGCTTGCTATTTTTCACCGCAACCTTTTTTATATGACGATTTGTTGCAAAAAATATTGTTTAAAAAAATAAATATACCGGTAATATTGGAAGTGATGTGATTAGCATCAGTACTTAAATTTTGCATTTATGTTTGTTTACACTGTACATATTGTTATCTTTTTTGGGTAGCTGTGACTTTTTTTTACAAAAGCCCATTATCAGATTATAGCCATCTTGCATTTTAATTTATTTATCAATCACATATGCTATTTCCTATTTTCTTCACAATATTTTCAACTTGAATTTGATGTACAGTAGAACTTGCTATGAGTAGCGACACAGGGAAATTTGCCTTATGACGCATGTGGCTGCCCATATAAGGTGCATTTGTATACAAGATGCCATTTTGGGGAATGGCCAAGTGACTTCCCATAGGAGGTTGGCTGCTCATAGGAGTGGCTGTTCATAGCAGGTTCTACACTTTGGTATTTAAACAAAATGAATAATTTCCTATACTGTGATGAAGTGGAATTGTGGGACTAATTCACACCTAACAGGGAATACAAAATATCACAACAATTCCAAGCAGGTAAAGAGTTGATCCGATATTTTGAACACCAAGTAAATTTAATGACAGCTATTATGAAACTATATCTGTAGCTACTGTCTGATTTGAATATATGATGCAACACGCGGTACACCGGGGTACCGTTGTACCCCGGGGTACCGCATGATTTGCAGCGCCACCTGGTGAATGTGACAGAAATTTGCGTTGCAACAGGTTTCAACATTGAAAGATGTTTTACCAATAGTCCTTAGTGATGAAAATGCCCCCAAAACAAGAATATTTTGCAAAATAAGAACGTTTCACATCTATTTGTGCCCTTTTTAAAATTATTTTACACTTTTTGGTACCCAGGGTACAGCCCTGAAAAATTAAATAAATAATTAAACAAAATGGCGGATTTCTATTTGGTACCCCAGGGTACCGCGTGGTGCATCATATATAAATTATGTTGGTTTAAGATATATGCTAGATGAATGTACGTGTCAATGTACCCAATGTAAGGCATAGCTGCGAGTGTACATGTATAAGCTTCCCCATGTAGGAAGCTAGGTGTCACAGCTGATTTTATATTTAAATTATAGTCGCAGTTGCCATATACATCAGTTTCCACTCGCTAGCTATATACATCACAGATTTCTGTGTAATACCTCACTTATTTATCATTATTTTCATATTTAAATTATAGTTGCCATATACATCAGTTTCCACTCGCTAGCTATATACATCACAGATTTCTGTGTAATACCTCACCTATTTATTATTATTATTAATCTTCAATCATGTATTATTCTTTTGATTATTTATGTACATTAGCAACATTACATCATGTACGTCACTCACATATTTCTGCGTAATTCCTCAACCACTTATCATTATTATTAATCTTCAATCATGTATTATTCTTTTGATTATTTATGTACATTAGCAACATTACATCATGTACGCCACTCACATATTTCTGCTTAATTCCTCAACCACTTATCATTATTATTAATCTTCAATCATGTATTATTCTTTTGATTATTTATGTACATTAGCAACATTACATTGTGTACGTCATTCACATATTTCTGCGTAATTCCTCAACCACTTATCATTATTATTATTCTTCAATCATGTATTATTCTTTTGATTATTTATGTACATTAGCAACATTACATTGTGTACGTTACAGATTTCTGTGTAATTCCTCAACTCTTTATTATTATTATTATTAATATTTAATTATATATTATTCTTTTGTTTAATCATGCACAATAAGTTAAGCGTACACATGTTATCAAACACAATTTATATTCGTCTTCTTTCACTTTGTGCTGTGAATTGCTACTAAAATAAGACATTTACAGATTTAAAACATGACATATTTTTGAGTAAAATTCAATCAGTGTATCAATGCATATGTTGAGCCTGTATATATTATATATAAAACCTGAGCTGATAAGAGTATGATGTATTGTACCCATAGCCCGCACACACCTACATGTCCGTCTAACTTGTCCTGGCTTTGACACCCTTCCCACCTCCCTCTAGTTTAGACAATTTAAGTGCTTGACAATTTCTTTTTTCTCACACAATGCTTTTCACCATGAGACATATATCGCTATTGGTCGATATTGTATCGGTCTGTCGTTCAAATGAGAATCTATGCCAGTTCTCTCAGCCCATGCGATTGATCGAGTGACAGAATGAAAACGTATTTATTTTTTGTGTGATTTCAAAAATGCAGCACATAAATAAGCTGCTCGCCTAAAGGCTCACACCTTGAGTTATTTAATGGATGAGTGCAATCCCATCCTCACTCAAATGAACTCCGTTTACATATATTCAATAATGATAATAAGCTGTATCTGGACATTGTGCCAAATTTGTAAAACGTCTATCGATACACGGTAAGATTGCTGCAGATACATTTTTCTGACTAGATCAAATCATGACACTATTCATAGCATCTCATTCACAGATATGTATATTTATAATTATGTACATTATATATACCGGTGACTGACTATTAATTGTAAATGCTGTGCTTTTTTTTGGAAATTTTTTCACATTTTTCTATTAACTACCCTCGGGCTGCCACCCGAGCACTCAGTCGATTATAATTGTCTTGACGTTTAAAATTAAAAATGTCTTGATGTTTACTTTGCCAGTATGACTGCCTAAGGCTGTAAAACTAGCTTGTATCATGACTCACAATATTGTAGGCCTATCTGCCGAATATAGGCCTCCCACAGTGGTACTTTGCACTACCGTAGTTTTTGGTGTATAACCCGCTACTTTCTACTCCTTGGAAGGCCTGGTGCGGGGTATATAACGAATGCGGGCTATACATTGTTGAAGTCCGAAATTGCAAGAGGATGTTTTTTTTATAATTATGATTGAATTTCTTCTACCGTATATCTAGTCTAAACGCAGCTACTGGCGGTGCATGACAACCACACACAACTTACCCCACTCTCAGTTAGCCGCCACTCGGTAATCAGATATAGATTTGTGGCAGTCAAAAGCAGGCAAACACTTCACTGATATTTAATATTTCTTCAATCAATTCACTCTGTTGATTCACTAGACCTTTCTGCCACTTTGCAAATTTACATGTATGTCACATCTAGGGGTGCCAAAATGGTATTTTAGATCAGAAATGAAGTATGACGACCAGATTAGATATTGGGAAACCCCTTATTTTTGGTGTTAGTAAATATCTCTTCATACTGGTGCTGCAAGTTATTCTCAGTGTCGGGCTAATGCTGGCCCACAGTCTATGATGCTGGCCCAACATTAACCCAGCCCTGGATGTTATGTGTGAATGTGTGTGCCAAATCATCCACCGGTGATAGAGAGAGAGGTTTAGAATAGTATTTTTGTAGTCTCTCTTACTGTAAACGCTTCATCAAGGTTGTTATTCACCGATGGTGATCTCAATAAGAATTTCAACCCTTTAAGCTCTGAAATATTTTTTTATAAACCATGAAAACCAAAAGTTTTTTTTCAATTTGTAATCATCATAAATATCTTATTTAGCTCTTCCCGCCTCATTTGAATACCTATCTTATACTCTTTCAGTGCGGAGATTGACTTTTGACTTACAGACGTCAAATTCTGACGTCTGAAGTCGGTCCGCGCACTGAAAGGGTTAAAGTGCTTATATAAATATTTTTTATCAACTTCAAGTTGCAGGTCGTGGCAGCGAGACACAACTTCAAGTGGGTGAAAATTTAAATTCTATGATTCAGAGCTTTAAGGGTGAGACTTGGGTATACTGTCAATGACATTTAACAAGAATTATAAAGTAGTTGAAAAGCAAAATACTGCAAACCACTCAGTACAAGGGTAAATGATTTGTATGGTTGCTAATGGCATACTTGTGAATTGTCAATGTTTTTATGCCTCCTAATGTGTCTATTCTCTATAAATATGTTTGTTATCTGTCTATACTCATCACTGTTTCACTATCGCCTGTAAAATGATGAATGTTCAAACCGTATCTATCTTGTTGTTGTTGAATACTCAAGTCTACCTTCATACATGTTAATACTCATGCATATTCAGTGTTTATCTCCACCCGTACATGTTATACACTCGTCATATTCGGTGTCTATCCCCATAAATACTCATGCATATTCAGCGTATATTTGTTATAGAGTTTTCATGAATATTTATTGTCTCTCGCTGTGGACGAATGGTTGTTACTTACACATATTTCTTGTCTGTCCCTCTATACACTACAGCGAATGTTGCTGATCATTTTCTATACTTCTACCACTTTCAGGCATTCTTTTTTGTATTGATGCATGATGAATACATCAAGCGGTTTAATAAACTGAATACATACGATACCCTGCTATCTATTTTTCCAAAGGAAAAGGGATTTATATAATATGTTATGGTAGCTGTAATATTTCATATAATGTTATTATAGAATTTATTTTAGCGCAAAATAATTTTCTTGTCGTTTTTCTTCCAGGTATCAAATGAAATAATCAATTAATACTATTTCCAGGATTTCAATTCTGTTCAAATATGCAATTGCTTGCTCTTTTATATGTAACCTGTAAATTATTGTTTCAGAATTTTTTACTTTGGCTAAACATTTATTATTAATTTAGAAATTACAATTTTTTTTATACACTATTGTATTATTTGTAGTACTGATTATGTGTTACATTTTTCAGTGATGGAATTGCTAACACAATTTCCACAATATTTCTATTAATATAAAAGAGATACCTCTCAACTTGTTTCTTTCGAATCATCTACAACAAAATATGTGATCCAGCTCTGTGGCTTTTAACTTCGTTTTAAATTTCCTAACAAACATATATAGCGGCCTAGGAGGACATGTGTAGGCCTACCATGATCGTGTTCACTATTCTATTATAAGTGACTGTTGAATATCATTCAACATTTTCATATGACAATGATTTAACACTTGTCCGGCTATAGGTTTATATACATTTTCAAAAAATTTAAAAACCAAACAGTATGCCAAATTAATCAAATCTGTTATTCAAACAATTCTTTTTGGGAGATTTTTAAAGAAATATATTCATCATTTGAAGCTGGAAATTGTGTTAGCAATTCCGTCTTCAAATGGATATAAATTAGTAACAAATGATCCAGCAGTAAATGGTTTGGAACATATTTTGAATTGTTATAAGTGAGTATAGGTGTGACATGTCAACTGTATAAATTCTACTGCTACTGCCAGTTAAAATGCTGTTTAATGTTTGCACTGTTATAATGGTAGAAGTGGCATTGAAATAAAACTGTTACGTGTCTAGTGAATAAATGGAATGCTGATTACTGGTTCTATTGTACTTTATTGAGGCCACCTTTTATGTCGCAATTAGACCTGACTTGTTGATTTACTTTGTCTGTCTGTCTGTTTGTCTGTCCGTCAGCTCTCACCAAGATGTACTTGTGGCTCTACCTACTTCTACAGATCATAGTTGTGGAGAATTTTGGTGAATTGCGAGTTCCACCCAAAAGTACCCTGTTCAAGGTGATAAACAGCTTACTTATGAGGTGTAGTAAAATTTTGCTATTGAGACGTGTTTACAACTCGCATGTCAGCCAACGCAATGGTAGTCAACATTTGATCTTCACAAGTCTTTCAGCCAATCACAGCACTGCAAGCATCAATGTCAAGAGTTTAGTATGAGTATAATGGCCTGCTTGGTCAGCCATATTTAGTAGATTAGCATTATGGTGTAGCCTTGCTGTTTTCGTTGGGGTTTTTTTCCACTACAATAGCAATCTGATTCTTGATATTATGAGATATTTAACTTCAGATATTTGTTAGTTAAGGCAAATTTTTCAAAGTCGTGGGGTGACAAATTTCTGCTTGAATGTTTCAATAAACGTAGTTTAAATATGTTTTGAGAATCAAGGTCATACACAGCGAGTAACTGGTAACGCTTTGACAAGGCTTAAACAAAGGGGATCTGTAGACGATTCATGTAGATAGTACCTATATACACGTAGTCTGAGCACTGTACTGTGATGGTGTTACACCCGGTTTTTGAATTTCAGTAACAGGCTAGTTACAACAATATTTGTTTTTTGGTTGACCAAAGTTACAGACCATTTTAAGAACATGAACTTGTGGGGCCGGCGACTGATTTCACTTAGGCCGGTTTGGGCCAGCCGAAGTACATGGTGTTCAATGGAATGTTTTACCACTTATCGCCGACCAGGCTGGACTTGGGAGTTTGAGGAGGATAGAGATTGGACGCCGGCGGTCCGTGCCAACATGGGGGCTGCCCGCTCAATATTGGTGACCCATGACGCTAGATTCAACTAGCACCATTCTGATCTGGATTTTCAGGTCACCAACGCAATATTGATGACCACTGACTTGTAAGAACACACAACACAACAAAGCTTAAAATTTGTTAGGGGACCACAAAAATAAAAGCTCATTTTTGAAAGGTACGTGAGGATTCAGGGTCAAATGTACATTTAATGCCAGTAGGTTATTTATAAATGTTGTACGACGATAGGTTCGCGCGTTTTCGCTGTAACAGTGAAAAAAATAATTAACTTGACAGAAATCTTGTAATTTCCATGATGGCAGATTTCGCAACAAATTTAATGAATCGTCTAAATTCAGACAAAATAGTCTAATTCCTCAAATCACATCGAATTTTAAAAGATCTTTTCTAATTACACCACTGTAGGTGACTGGGAAGAAAATATTTTCAAATTTTAGTTTAAAATCGGTTGAGCACTTTATTCCGGTGACTCGATTTTATGAGAATTTTCCACCAGATTTAAAAAAATATATATTTTTTATAATATAGGGGGGCCCTACAATTCTGACTTTAGAATTGATAAAATATTACCTCAACTCACACAAATTGTATAGGTTTAGGGCCACTTAAAATTGTTTGCCTATAGGCCTACATGTGAATGAATGGTCTTATTTGGTCTATAAAATATATTAATGTTTGGACTGTAGGTCATGAATCACCAAATATAATTAAATTTTCCATTTCAGTGGAGCAGTTTTGTTTAAATATTATATGTTGGTAAGTTCGTCATCATTAGGGGGTGACACCGATTTTCCTAGTTTAGCTGATTGTGGCCAACGCAGCCCCGCACAACCCTGCCGAACAGAAATGAGATGCGCACAACAGCCGATAAACTCGTTAACATTCACATAAATTAGGGCAGCCAATTTTCCGTGGCGTCTCTGGAATTTTCCTCGCACGTGCTCATGCCAAAATGGCAGGACCTGTGGTTTTATGGAAAATGGTCTAGACATATTAACACACTTCTAAATTTTTCTCAGTCATCTATCAAAATCTAATTTTTTATTTTTTTCGAAATATTTGATTTTCTAGCGAAAATAAATTTATATTGCGCTTTGTGTTTAAACACAGCTCGATTTTTCTAACAACTTTAAAAAAATAGATCTATTTTTTTCTCGTAGTCAGGCCGGTGGCGCCCCCTGTCGCGTTGTAGTAGGCTTACATACAGACACATGTGCTTACTGACACAACAGGTGCACAACCGGACGGTGATTTATGTTAATGAGCTGCCGCCGCACACCACACACTTCTGTGGAGCTACGCAACAGGAGCTAAAGCATATCAATACGAAGTGACCAATTTTGACATCATTGCGAATGTTCCCCAAAGAGAATATATATATATATATATATTGGGAAGCATTTGCAGTCGAAATGCATATACTATGCAGTCCTAGTAGACTCCTGTAAGTCATGAAATTTAGTTTTCAAAATTGGGTCAAACTGTAAACAAATTAGTACAGTCCGACTTAGACTATTGTCACGAGAGTTTTTTGATGTAAGAGAATTTGAATAATTTTCACGTTCAGCATATATGACATGAAAGCTGTGTTTTTTAGGCTATTTCTATTGATGTCGTTTTTCTACTTCCGAGAAAAAATATTCCCTCGCAGGTTGAATTACTAACCATATACTACACTCTAGCTTAGAATGGTACCCTAGCAATTATTATTGGCATTTGTACATGATATTATATGACCCCAAATCCTTACAAATTAGATGTGTTATGTGTCAAATAATAAAAGCACGTCTAATACGACAGAAGCGCAACTACTCAACAGAACTTATATTCTCAATAATGATGCTCAGCAGCCCCAACTGTCTACAATTCATCTCATGAACCTACTTCAGGTGCTTCATACTACACAGTTTCACCATATTTCAAGAATTATATTAACTATTCGCTGTGCACATAATTCACTCGAGTCAGGGGGTGATGGCCAACAATGGCTGCCAACCACCGACACGGTGGAGAGGCGCGTCAGTCCAACAAAAGTGCAGACCTACAATAGACTGGCATGGCTAGCATCCATGCCATTTCAAACACGCTTAAGTTTTGCACAGTTATCCAATAGGCCTGCAGACTTAAGTGCTTCAATAATTAAATAATTTGAAATAATCAATTTCAAATTATTTTTGATAACGTCAACTGATTTTGACAGACTTGTCAATTTCTGACAGGCTCGTCTGGCCTGTCGCCTGGGACTTATAAATCCAGCATACTGTAGACGGTTTAGGCCGACCACACGACAGCATACACACGCGAACCTCTGTGACTGTAGTGCTGACGGTCATGTCTGCGCACCAGCATACAGTAGGGATACTTATACACCCCACACTGCGTATCAACACAACATCGTACAGCCACCAGGACTGCTTTCAAGTCCGTTACCATAGCGACGGCCGCCTCAGCCAGTCGAGACATCAGCATCAACCCTACATTTTACTGGACACCAACCCAATATTGGTCACACTATTCCAGAACCAGCGATTTACAGTCTTCTATATTGACATTCCTTGTGATAATTATTTCTAACCTCAACAGTGGTATCATCAGAACTTTCGTCACACAGTATTTAATCAATAATTTTAACTGACACTCCAAAGTTAAAGCAGTAATTTGAATTTTACCTACCTGTACTAGGCTTGCCGAACATTAATAACTCTATCTTCTACCTTTTTTTAATAATAATGGTCATCCAAATTCAATAATGGTGAATTTTCATTAACTGTATCTGCAGGTTTACTTATTTTCGTGATTTAAATTTCTGCTGACTATATGCACATGCTTTATCACCACACATTTTGTGATAAAGCGCGCATGTGCATGTTAAATATTTAAGCCGATTGGCCAGCACAAGAGGGCAACTCTTGCATTTGGCGGGCCTGTCGCGATACGGTTATGTCCTCCACATGACACATTGCAGGACACTTTCCAATTCACCTCGAAACATGTTCACATGTCTTGTTGCGACATATCACAATTGCATCATCACTGACCGCTTCCTACGATGGACGTTAAAAGGTCGCATCAGGGAGTCGCAGTGTACAAATCCTATAGTACGGCAAGGTTAAACGGCACTGCACTGCAGACTGCTTCAAAACACACACAGCATTAATGCAACCTACGGTTATTACACTGTAAGACGCAGCAATCGCTCGTATTAACCCTTTAAGCCCTCACGATGCATTAAAGCATCATTTTACATCCCTGAAAAATTACTTTTTCCTACAACTAGTGGTTTTAGAGCGACAATTTTCGTGGATTTGTTTTATAAATAACACTATCTTTTTTCATTTGCCACCCATTTTAAGTCATCTTCATTCACTACAAGTCGAGAATTGCGACAGCAATTCGCGGCTTGTAGTGGATGAAGATGACAATTGTAAATTCAGGCTTAAAAGGGTGAAAGGCTCGAACGGCCAGAGCACAATCATATAGCTTTATTACTCCTCGTGCTAACAGGGAGATTGGGCATACATTGCATCACGAGTAGACGCTATGACACAAAGACCCCACGAACGCACGTTCGATGTAGTACTCGTACTGCCATTATCGATCACGCACTGCAGATAAATTGCTACATATTAAGCATGCGTTGGACACACAATCCACACACCTGCTCCATATGTGCAGCTGGTTCTCGCAGTTTAACATAGCTCTAAACGATAAATACGGCAGGACCAGCCACACGCATCGCACTACCTCACATAGTATTAAATGTACTTTAAATAAGCAATTGCCTGGCATTATTAAAATTATATGCAATGCAATTTAATTAAGTAATTTTCTCTAGTAAGTTAAATAAACACTTTTTGATGTATTAGTATTAATTAAATAAGTAATACGGTTGGACAAGACTCGACGAGTGACAGCACAAACGTTTAGGTATCAGGACACTTGCTAAGAGGATAAAAAATAATTAGAATTGAATAATGCTGTCAATGCTGCACCTGCTGATGTTCGCCAACCACCCACCCTGTATTTTTTACCCAGATAATTCGAATTTTGTTGAATTGTTCATATATCACTATTGAATGATTTGGCACTGCTCAGAAAGGTCCGTCAATTTACCATACCCTATAGAATTTACACCTGCCGCCGCACCCACAATTTTTTTGGATATACGTTGTCACTTAGCCCAGGGGTACTGTGAGGCCGGCGATCGATTTCACTTAGGCCGGTTCGGGCCAGGTAAAATCAGAAGCTGACGAGCTCTGCTTCCGTCAGGCCCACTGACGCGTACTTTTCGCGCGCTTTCAATACTCTTGATCTAGACTCCGAAGCGGACGCACGTCTGAACTAGCCGAAATGGATGAGGCCATCATCCCCATCCAGAGCGATGTGTACAGTGAATTAATTGTTGATTTGACTGCAATAAACCAAAGAATGAAGTACATATAGTTCAATTGAATGTTTACCACTTACCGCCGACCATGCCTGACTTTAGAGTTTGAGAAGGATTTAGATTGGACGCTGGCGGTCCGTGCCAACATGGCGGCCACCACGCCAAGGCTCAATAAACTGATGGTATTATATGGCTCCTAAAATATACCCTGATGCATAACAAGGCATCACGTTGTGAAGACTTTTTCTTTTCGCATTATGACAATGGTAGCTGTAGCGAAACGTTTTTCAGACATGTGCAAAAAAAGACTTCTTTAAGAAAAAATGGTGCCTAAAATATACCAAAATGCATAAAAGCATCACATTGTAAAGACATTTCAAAGCTGTTTTCGTATTGTTTCTTTTTCGAATTCATCCAACTGGGCACTGTACCAAACCGTTTTACAGACGTGTTAAAAACATAACCTTTTTGAAAATGACGCTAGAAGATGACGCTAGAAATATAACCGGATTCATAACAAGGTGTCACATTGTATGGACATTTTCAAAACGTTATGATGGTTTTTGGGCCTCTACCAAATTTTTGGCTGCTGCCTATTGACGTCACCAGGCACCTCCATCCATTCGTCTGCTCGCCACTTTTAGCACTATAACTTCTTTCGTGTAAGCGCTGAATTAATTAATTTTTTAAGTAGAAAAGTAATTAATGATGTCGCCAAAACACGGTCTGCCAGGAGGTCGTTTTTGTGACATCTGCGGTGAAAGGGTTAAACTTCACATACAGGTTGATCATGACAAAAGCTTAATTAATTTCACATTTGACCTCTCTATGACCTTGACTTTCTTCTATAGACAAATTTTCTCGTTAACGCATTTCACTCAACATTGTTTCATGTATCGCTCTAAAATTTATACCATATATCCATTTTACCAATAGCTCAGATGTTTTTTAAATTGGGCAAGATTCAGACAGAAACTAAGCCATGGCCGCCAAAATGGCCGATGATCTGCCATAATTTTTTTAATATGCGTAATATCTGAAAAACTAGGCCAGATGGCCAGACCATTACTATTGAACAATATGTGCACTTTCAGGTAGGGATATAACATAAAAAATTCAACTTGATCAAATTCAAAATGACCTGTGTCCGCTAAAATTTTGACTTGAATAGCCCATACGCTATAACTGTAAAACCTTGCCAGATAGCTAGACCATTCTTATTGAATAAAATATGTGGTTTCAGGTAGGGATATACCATGAAAAATGTCAACTTGATCAAATTCAAGATGGCCTACCCACGGCCATTTTTGACTTTTAATATGTTTAATAACTGGAAAATCATGCCAGATCGCTACACCATACTATTGAACAAAAGGTGCAGTTTCAGGTAGGGATATGTCCTGCAAATTTTTAATTCGATTGAATTATGACAAGTTCAAAAATGGCTGAAAACATTTTAAAATGGCTGATTTATTGTGATTTTTCGCATTTTGTAAATAATTTCACCTTATTGGCGCGATAACTTCAAAAGTTTTTTTGAACTCCGCCCAAATTTGTACTGTATGCTGCTGATAACCAGTTCAATAATGGCGACGGCCTATTGTTTCAAATGATTTTCTAAACAATGATTAGAAGCTGAGGCCTAGTTTTGTCGCCGACAGGCCTTCCCAGCAAACACAAAACATTTGCATAGCATTTGTACAAAGTTGGACTAACGTTGAAGACGTTGGGCCGACGTTGTACAAATGTTGTACAAATGCTTTGTGTTTGATGGGCTGTTTGGTTTTGTTAACAAATGTAGTTGATAAACTCGAGGAGACGCTTTCAGACATTATAAAAACGACTTATATTTTAGAACATCTGTATTGACGTACTGCACACGTCTTCCACAGCATGACTCCTATAAGAGGTCTCTGTCACGAAGCCACGTGGTTCACTGGGTCATGTATTAGAGGAGATTTCAGTAGTTTTGAAGGTGGCCATTTTGAAAATCTACCATATAGGCTATTTCTTCCCTGCAGATGTCAACAGCCTCATTCTGACTCGGGAGAGGTCCATAACACCTATATACTCAGGGCACGTATCAGATGCGTATGTATCTGTTATCTTCACTCTAGAAGACAAGGTAGTCCGGGCCTACAGCATTATCAAAGCTTACCATTGGTTGATGAGAGTACCAAATTCTGAAACTAAAAAATAAAATAAAACACACACAGCACACCACACACATTACACCACACACATCGCA
This sequence comes from Flabesymbios commensalis, assembly GCA_964017125.1. NCBI lineage: Eukaryota > Metazoa > Annelida > Polychaeta > Terebellida > Flabelligeridae > Flabesymbios > Flabesymbios commensalis. The sequence continues at coordinate 74,583,995 of OZ024914.1, read as the reverse complement.
CTACATACACCACACAACACACATCGCACTACACATTTCGCACTACACACACCATACTACACACATCACATCACATATAGCACACCACACACATATTGCAGTGCACACATAACACTACGTACACCACACCACACCACTCACATCGCACTACACACATCACATCACATACAGCCAAACACAAACAGCACACTATACACATCACATTACATACATCATACTACACACATCACACCACATACAGCACACCACACACATTGCACCACACACATCACACTACATACACCACATCACACACATCACACCACATACAGCACACCACACACATTGCACCACACACATCACACTACACACACACCACACTACACACATCACACCACATACACCACACCACACTCATTGAAACACATACATCATACTGCTTACACCAAATCACACTACACATATTGCACCACACACATCACACTACACACATCACACTACACAAATCACACTGCACACATCACACACACACATCACATCACATACATCACACCATACACATGATCACTTCGCACACATCACACTAAACACATCACATCACGCACATCACACTACACTAAACACACCATACACATCACACACATACGTCACACTACACACATTAGACACATCACATGCAACACACCAAACTTCGCACATTATACTACACACATCACATCACACACATCATACCACACACACCACACTGCATACACTACACCACACACATCACATCACACACATCATACCACACACACCACACTGCATACACTCCACCACACACATCGCACTACACAATTTGCACTACACACATCATACTACACACATCCCATCGCATACAACATATCACGCAAATTGCACCATACACATCACACTACATACACCACACATTGCACTACAAACATCGCACTACACACATCAAATCACATACACCACACCACACTCAGGTTACTAAGATACCATGTTGTAGCGGGGGTATACACCACTTGATTTTATTTTAAGTAGACACCATTTACATTTTTAAAACATCCAGTGTAGTAGTTTGTAAAATAAAAAAATAAAAAATGAATTAAAAACATAAAACTTTACAAAATAAAAATAATAAGATAACAAATTCAAAATTTTAAAACACTTAAGCCTTTTAAAAAATAAATTCTTGCCATTTCCTAAAAAAACGTTTTGAACACTTTGATTATTTTACTTTGTATCTTAAAGTAAATTAAATACAGTTGTACATTATATTCAACTGCTTAATACTATGTTTATGTATCAACCATTGTATTCACCACTTATTTTATGATTTGATCTAATTTAAACACACTTATGCACATATAGGCCTAACAAAACATAACAACACATATCTAAGTAATACACGCAATGCGATGTATGTGTTTATGTTAAAGTATAATATATGTGGTAATACATTAATTTACTTATTTACACTATGTGTACTTATACCAATATCACTCAATAGTTTTGCAACTGCTAATATTTTAAACACATTTGCACACATATAACAGCACAAAATGTCTAAGTAATACATGTAATGAGTTGTATTCTAAAAACATAAAGTAATTATACAATACTTCTGGTGAATAATTAAAGCTGTTTTTCTCTGATGTAACTGGTGACTTGATCACTAAACTGAAATCCCGTTCTTTGCCCAGCAGCTCATAACGGTGCATAAATTCCTTTCTTATCCACTGACACCGCCATTATAATTTTTGATAAGTTTACTGGATTCTTCATTAGTTCTCCATTTCTTAATATTGTAATTACAATCAAATACACAGGGAACAACTAACGGGCGTCCAACAAATGTTGTTAATTCTGTATGTTAAGGCTGTTGTATGAAACCTTGTTTACGTGTGCTACCTGTTACCAATGAGAAAACAAGAAGAGCGTACACAGTATATGCAATGTGTGGACAATAGTGTACACCTTCTGACCTGGCTATGAGAGACTAAAATGAATCGTCAAAACTGAAGTTTATATAACTATGGTGTACATATTAGCGCACTAACTCATTGTGGCAGTGCTGGAAAGAAAGCAGATGAAAATAAAACCAATATACGCCAATGTGTCCCGGTTGTTTGTTCAGATAATAAATTAAATAGATAATCATAATTGTGTACCTTTTTATCATGATTTAGCGCTGATAAGTTATTGGCAAACGTTCTATATCTACATCATTAGAGGGTGGTGAGCCAGTACAATTAGAGATGCTGACATGTCATGACCATGATTTCTCAGTCAATATTGTGAAGCTCAGAAACACCATACTGATCGCACAGTACATTATATCATAGTTTTTCACCTCCTAACCTTCGATTGAGCATGTATCAGGTATTAAATTCACATTGATAATCGTCAGAAAAAGCAGATTGATATAAAAATCAGACAGCCATGCCAGAAGCACACTAATTTCGCATTTGAAGAAATTACATTTTTGCTACTCACCCTGTAAGGGACGCACCAACCCGGGCGAACCAATTGATATGTGTAGGACCACACCATCATTATAAAATGTATGCTCTTTCCTGTATTTGTGAAATATGACAAGTCTTCTACGGATTGCAATCTAATGTAAGGGGGCATCAATTTTATGATTTATAAATTAGTTATATATTATTTACATGATTTTCACACATAATTATAATATGTTAGTAAAAATCAATGCATTGTTATGAAATTTTGCCAGGTGGGGGGGGGGGAGTAATATAATGTACTTACTGTACTTTTACTGTGTTTTCGGTATGTATTTACTGTACTTTTTTGTGTATACTGTATATGTAGATATTTGTTGGACGTACGTTCTCCCTCCATTGCAAGAGTAGTAGTTGTATTGACTCCGCAAGCACATAATGGTTCATGAAGTTGAGAGCTACCCAAATTTCACTGACCGTATTTCGGCTTACTAGTAGGCCTACATTGATGCGGTGGGGCTTATTGTTGTATGAGTTTGTATGTGAATGTATGTGTATCGTAGAAATGATTTTCTCTTTGAATAGTTTGTGTTGGCAGATGATGAGTAACACTTTTTCTGTTTCGGTCTTAGAGAACAAACCTTTTTCAAATCTGGGGGCCTAACGCGTTTGGGAGCGAGTGTGATAACTTTAAGTTGACAGAAGGAACTCAGATCTTGTCGTGAGTACAATGATTTTTGCTTTCTGCGAATTGGAGGATGGATGACGGCGGCTGTGATCGAAGTACGGTGAGTGTTATTGTAAATTTTATTGTGTAAACTAACTGTGATGATCACTAGCCTGTTGCCTATTTTCCAGTTCGCTAACGTTAGGCGTTGGGATTATTTGTCTTATGATTTCGTGATGCGTGTTGATGGATGAATTATGTGTGATTGACATGATAATAATATTGTTAATGTAATCGTGGTATCCTTAACATTAGTTTTAATGTTTCATGTAATCTGATAATATTGGTGTCAGCCTACACAGTGGAATACAGATAAAGACTGTTATAACATTAGCCCAGCGCCGTGTATACACATTTTATTTTGATGATTTTTTTTATGTTAATTTTTTTCATTGCCTGAAGTGCCATTACTATTTTGACTGTGGAATACTTAATGGTGATCAGCTAGACTTCCAATAGGTTTATTTTGTTGATAATGTTTTAATATTTGAATGTGTGTTTATGTATACTAGAATATAACGATTGCGTTTTTTTTCTGCAAGCACTTTTGACAAAAATACCAGGCAAGATCACTAACCAGCTGGAAGTTGGAAATATGGCAGCAATTTTGGGTTCTACCAAGAACTCATCGAGTCTGATTAGTTTGAAGATAACACCAGCCGTGGTAGATTTAGTATACCCTACCGGTATAAGACATTTGAGTGCGCAATAATTGCAATCACTGAGATCTGACACTGTTCTTATGGTAGAATTGGTAAATTTGGATTCAAGACCAGGGGTGGGTTTCTTTATCGAACTAAAGTAAAAAATGTCAACTTTGTGCACAATGGCCGGTTGCTGTGACATACTTAAGTAAAAAATTTGGTGGGCTAGTTTATGTAACATACTTAAGTAAAAAGTTAACTTTTTATTTATGTACGTTATATAAATCGGCCACAGGGGCCAGTTTCTGTAACAAGTACAAAATTAACACTTTTTACTTAAGTACGATACAGAAACTGTCATCCAATAGTTTCTGTAACATACTTAAGTACAAAATTAGGACTTTTTACTTAAGTACGATACAGAAACTGTCATCCAAAAATTTATGTAACATACTTAAGTACACAATTAACACATTTTACTTGAGTACGATACAAGAACTGTCATCCAGCAGTTTCTGTAACATACTTAAGTACAAAATTAACACGTTTTACTTGAGTACGATACAGGAACTGAAATCCAGCAGTTTCTGTAACATACTTAAGTACAAAATTGACACTTTTTACTTAAGTTCGTTATAGAAATCGGCCACAGGGGTCAGTTTCTGTGACACACTTAAGTAAAAAATTAACACTTTTTACTTAAGTACGATACAGAAAATGTTATCCAACCTGGAGCTCTACTGGCTGAGATTAGTGATGGGAAGCGGTTGGGATTTCATAATCGATGATTCGTTCCAATTAGTTAGTTTAACCAACGGATGATCACAGTTAAAGAGACTCAATCAGCCTAAAATCCTCAAAAAAAAGTTATAGGGCCTACAGGTGTGATCCGGAAAATATTTGACATAGTATTACTTGGGAAATAGTGAGACAAGTGCGCATAGCGTAATCAAATATATCAGAATTGATCATCAATAGGTATGAAGTTAATAAACTAAAGTCGGAATATGAGTTGTTGAAAAGTCAAAAATCATTAAGAACTCTAAATATTTCACAAAGTGTGGCATACTTAAAATACTTAAAGTGTGGAATACTTAAAAGAAAGTAGGACATTATTTATTAAGTACGTAACCAAAAATCGCTAAATGTGTCAAAAAAGTGTTAGTTTGAAAATGTTTATAGAATTTTCATGTACGTGGATGTAACATTTTTTACAAGTTTGGATAGCTTATACAGGTGTGGAGAATTTGTGTGAAAATATTTAAGTAACTGTGTTTCACATATAGCAAAGTTGAAAAAAAAGACATTACAATGTTGACATACGTTGAAGGATTCTTATTATGAAATATCTTACCATGTTCACATTACTCTGAAGAAAATTCACACTACTTTAACAATTTGTAGAAAAAGTGTTTCAAAAATGTGAACTACTTAGTAGTAAATTGAGAATATCTAGGTAATCTTGACATACCTGCGTGTGCTCATTATTATGTCGAAGGTTGGAAATATTTGACTAATTTCTTATCACATACAAGATAGTTGTAAAATATTTGATCAAGTGTTTATCACATCGGTAAAAAATTATGCATTATTTACTTGGGAAGCGGCTGGAATTTCATAATCGATGATTTGTTCAAATTAGGTAATGTAACCAAGCGATGAGCACTGATAAAGCGACTCAATCAGGCTAAAATCGTAAAAAATCGGTGATTTCATTTTGGTTTCTTAATATGACACTATGATGTAAAAATTGACTAGAACTGCAAAAGTTTTTTCTATTTTTTGTGCTGCGCATTTACCCGTTGGGTTAGATATAGAGACGAAATTCACGTATTTCTTATTTCGGACATGCATGTCCAAAATAAGAAATACGTGAACTTCTTGTTAATTTTACATCATATGGTGATATTAAGAAGCCAAAATACAATCACCGATTTTTTCATGATTTTAGCCTGATTGAATCGCTTTAATAGCTTCAGATAATTTGTTGTAAGTTATGTTCGTTTATATTAAAAACTGTTATTCACTGTTATTGGGGATGAAATATGAGTTTAAACAATGTGTGTTTAAACATTTTCAAACAGTTGGTCTCAAATTAAACACATTTACAAGTGGATACAAATTTAAATTATTTGACTAACTTAAGAGCTTGAAAGGTTACATGTTTTACAGCTTCTAAATTATAAATTTCAATCTATCACAAAATCTTTGCCTTTTAGCCTCTTTGTGTTTTGATCACAATAATTTGAAAAATTATTTAGCTCACCTGAAACTTGGGTATTTTGAGTTTTTGTTTATTGACATGCTAGAAAATTAGTTATATCAGAAAAACTCACATTTTTCATTACACAATTTTGTAGGTGTAACAAACATAGAAATATTCGTGTAATGTATAGAATATTATTTTTCACTTTTGATAGAAAGCGAATCACAACAAACACAACACAATAAAATTCCAAGCAAATTTATTTGGGTTTTGCATCAAGGACATGTTTTTATTGGTCATCTCAGGCTTGGAGACACAGAGTGTAGCTCCTTTCAATTTAAATCTACTTGTTTGAAGAAGGTATATTAAACATAGCCACACTCGTCAGTGTCGTATTTTTCACATGTTCATCTGTCCTTTGATTACAGTCAGTCTGTGTAAACTACTTGGGAATAATCCTAGACTTTAATCAATAACAATCAACTAAATATTGTTTTTCTTTCTCGCTGACGAGAGCACATGTTTACACACCTAAATGATTATAACGTTAGTTTAATTTGTTTATCGTCGCATTTAGTATGAGAGGGTGTATCTGCCATCTCACTTTGTGAAGGGGCAGATACACCCTTTTATATCCAAGGGGACGATATGTTTAAAGCGAACTGTTACACCCTTGAATTATTCAACCTTTCAGGGCAAGCTGAGACTGCTCATAAAGGCTGACTTTAGGGAGGTTCCCTTGTGTTAACAGGTGACTTTAACTGCAAATTTCGGCCAAGCTACTTATTTTGAGGTTGCAGCTACTGATTTTTACTTTCCCCACTGCTTGATGTATAACCTCACAGGGGCGTTCAAATCTCGAATTGTCACACTGCCTGGTCTATAGCAATCCCACTAGAAGTTTTCTCCTGTTGAGTAAAAGCTAGCGTGGAGGTGTGAATGCACACGCTGAGGTCACGAAAGGTCATCAGTGTGTCCAATCAAGGTCAGGTCAGTGAGACAGCCGCCATTTGCAAATCAGTCTAACAGAAGTTCCTGTAGTTCAGAATCGTTTTTTTGCTCATTGAGTGAAAGACTACAATCTTCAGCATGTGTTCTGACACACTTATATATAAATATATATACACGTAAAAGTAAGTGAGATACATGACACAGATATTAAACAAGGAGTGTCCAGCAGTGAAGATCGTACAAAGCAGGCTGGTCAGTGACATTAATTTGCCATTGTGTTGCGTTTTGTTTGAAAACCGAAAATTGTCAACGGTCACGAGCGGACCGGCATCATTTGGTGCTTCCGAGTCCCTACGTGTAAACGTTTATTTTGTAACACTGGTCACGAGGAGGTGATGATGGCGACCAACTGCGAGAAAGTATGTCCTGCATTAACCTGTGGAAAACAAAACAAACCAGTATTATTACATGTAGTAGTGTCTTCTACATTCATTTTCGGCTCTTTACAAACAGAGATATTACACATTAAAAAATAGTTATTCTATATTTTACATTGTAGCTAGAGCTGAATTGATCTGATGTCAAACGATATATTTTTTTTCTTTAAAGTTGGAAACAAATAAAAAAAAACAGTCTATTAATCTACAATTTTTATAAATAAATAAAATATATTAAATTATAGCAAAACAATTATTAAAATGTACTGGACATTTAAGATTAACATCATCATTTCAATAATGGTTGAAATCAAAATAATAATATTATATTAATCATAATATTATACATATATATGCATACGTCGATGAATACAAGCAGTTAGTGAATGTAAAATCATTTATCTGAAATAAAAACACAAGAATTCATGCAAAAACGGGTAGATTGATAAAAAAAAAATCTGTAAAACAAACAGAAACGTTAATGACACACCTAAAGGGGTAAGTATTAGTAGAACTTATGAGAAACAAATATACATTTGTAAAACCATCAATGCAACATTTTTTGTGAGCAGGGAGGGAGTATAGTAATAAAAAACACATGCACTGCACACATATATGGTAGTTGGGGCACGGCATTATAACATTTGAAGTTCTGTTTTGCTACTGCGATCCACAACTCCAAGGGATTTAAAATTACTTTAATTTGTGTTATAGATTTAAGATATATTTATCTTACTGGTTTTTCCCTAAAGTCTTTTCTTGTTACATGAGTGATAATTAAAGAACAGAATGATTACTATTGTATTAGTGTTGTAGGGGCTGTAATTGCTTATTTCTATTGTTTGTAATTAAAAGATGGAATTGTCTACTATACAAAATTTTCAGCTTCAACTGACAAAAAATAGACAATTCCAAAATTGAATTATTTGATTTCATAAAATATTTATCTATTACAGCGACATTCTACTTGGTTTGAAGCTTGTTTGAAACCAGATATAGACGGTCTCAGCTGTACAAAGGATAAGACAATAAGGGGGCACACTGCAATCTTCACACGTGTTAGATGAGGACAACAAGGAGGCACAGCAATCACCACTCCAGCTCACGTGGACAGATGGTGCTGTGATGTGGGCTAGTTAGGATCTACTCTTCCTCAGCCGCTTCTTCGGCCTCTTCTGGTTTCACTGCGCCGGGGATGTCTATGTACTGAGGCATGCCGCCCTCTGGAAATTCCACTTTGCGAGTTGGGTCAATTTTTTCTGCTGCGAAGCCGAATCGTGGCCCCACGTAGAGCGTGCGGCGGTCGTCGTACGCACGCTTGTCCTTCTGCCTCTCGAATCTGCTGTACATCTCAATCTTGGACTGTAAAAATCAGTTAAACAGTTTAACGTACAGTTTTAAATTATTACTGAATTTGTAAATCCTACCTTAGCGTGCAGCGTTACATTGGCTTTCTCTCAAACAAGGCCAGTTTATCGGCGAAAGACCTCCTGTCTGAGTGTTTGGTTCGAGTGTCGTACTTGTTAGTCGTTAGAATGACCTTGCCCTGTGAGCAAGTAGACATATAAGGCCAAGGGCTACACTTGAAGATATGCAAACAATGTTCATTGAGTGTGGTATGAAAAAATACAGCACTCGTCCAAGGAATGAGGTGTGTGAGCCTTCAGGCGAACACTTTGTTACTTGGACATGTGATGTGTTTTTCAAAACAATGCTTCCATTGCATACTCCTAAATACCGGAAAGCAATTACTTTATTTTTGTCTGTTTTAGACCAGAAGTATTTAAAAATTCAGTGATAGATACAGCCAAAAATCCTCAAAATAGTATTTTTTATGTAGATTCAGAAATATCTGAATATGGGAAGTCTGATTGAGTACAGAAAAAAAGCTTCTGAAGCTGGTCATTTTATTCATATATTTCTAAAATTACCGCTTTAACAAAATATAAAAACAATCTGATGCGTAGCCTACCTATATGTGGGTTATACACGTGATCTAAAGCAGACAACAAACAAACCCACACCTAATATTAGTCATGGTTGCCACAAATTCAGGTGAATAGAGGCAGCAAAAAATCACAAGAAAAGTAGTTTTCATGTTCATCTCAAAATATGGAAAATCTAATGAGAAAATTATTCCGAAGTGTCAATTTAATTCTCATATTTGCTGATAATAACACATGAGACAACACAATTTTGATGCGACTTTACAGGGTGAGGCATATAATGGTCTAAAACAGACAACAAATAAAGTACAGGGTATAGCCCTAATATCTAAAATTTGTGAGCTAGAATATATTCATATTATTTTTAGTTGGCCAGAGATTCAAAGGACGAACCTACCACCTAATTCTAGTCATGGTTGCCACAAATTTGTGACTTGTCGGGAGGCTCAACGGTTGCTGAATTTAAATTTGTAATGCTAATATACTCTAGTCTAATAATAGTTTAGCAATAAAATATGCAGTTCACCAATTAGGAATGTAACAGACAAGTTTAGTCCATGACTGAAACATGTGGCGGGCTAGTCCATTTAGTAACTGCTAGAAAAGGACTTTGTGAAGATAGTTTAAGTCCTCTTAGAAATGTAAGCTAATTGGAAAATATCCAGAAGCCATGTATTTATAATCCATAATTTTGAAAAAGGGGTGGATTGATTGGAATTAACAAACAATGATTTTGTGTCTTGTCAGTTACAGGGACCCACAAATGACTCATATTTGCTTAATTTTGGACCAAACATTTGTAAATCTTCATGTTTAAGCGCACATTTCATTCCCAATGACTGTGATTCAACCTGTGATGAAACAGATTAAAAACCACTATAGTCGTGCTTAGTGGTGAAAGAGTTGAGTAAATCTTTCAGTTTGAGGAACGAGTTTCTGACATCAAAAGCTGGTCCCTGCTCTGTGAGCGTTCCAATCGGAAGCCCATATGGAGGATATTTCAGACCAGTGCATTCAGCTTAGACAACTAACACATTATCTACTAAAACAACATCGCATATAGACTAGTATTAATGGAGAAGTGCTATGAAGGTTCTAGACATGACATGACAAAGTATATCTTAGTATTAGATACTGTAGATTCCCATTAACAATATATGGACGTCATGATTAAATTGCCAAAATAATTAATAATTACATCTGTCATTACACTCTTAAGGTCAGTGGCCTACCTGGGCGGCCCCGACATGAGTGCAAATTTTGAAATTCACCCTTTAATGATATCACAGGATAGTCAAATAATCACATAGATAATGTGTTAAGACAGAATGTTCCCATACACTTTAGCATAACATGTACAATGGATATTTAGGGAATACACTAACTGCATTCCCTGGACATGTATCGACACTTTTTATCTAAACCCGTACATGCCCTCCACACTTAAAGCAAGCTTTTAGTATCTTGAGGGCCATCTTAAGTTCATAAAACCCTAAAATGTATATCACTCAGTATAGATTTTGATCATTGATTTTGAACATTGTTTATACTAGATAAATTATTGTAACAAGTGACATTATAAATTTCATATTTTCGCACATAAGAGACAGGCGATTCGGTTCTTCTGCAAGGGGCAAGTTTTTGAGATATGCAATGCTACACATTGATCTAGAGTTTGAGAGCTTAGGCCACTGGTTTTTATTTCTCTGTTTTAGATCAGAAAAAATCCAAAATCCAAAAAAAAAACACATTTTTTTTTTGGTTATGCGCAGCCTAAATCTAATGCGCGCGCTCATCTAAAACAGAGAAAAAAAATAGTGGCCTTATGTGATGGTTCTTGTTACTCAGGTTACAGTCTCTCTACAATTTAATACTAAAACATTTTTTCAGGCAGAGCTTTTTTTCATTAGTGTAGTCCAGCCCAGAAAAGTATGAGTAAACAACTTACCTCAGCCGAAGCATGTTTTATAGGAAAAGACGTAGTCAAGGTTTGATGTGTAAGAGACTAAGCGTAATTTCCTATTTGAACTTGACATTTTTATATGCCAAGCCAACATGAGTATAGGGAAGTTGAATATAAAACGTATAGGCAAGATAACCTAGATAAACCTCTGGAGGTCTAACAAAAGTGGAAAATCTTTCAGTACAAAAAAACATTATGCTTGTTATAAAAAGAGGCTGAGAAATATATAGAACTCCTGGGTAGATTAGTGATTTTCTCCTATTCATAGAAACTGTGGCTTTCTCATATTTATCATCAGGAATTGTAATGCCGCATTTATTACACTTCCTAATCTGAACATATATCTGATGTAACATATCGTTGGAAACCAGAAAGTATTTATTCATCAATATCAGTTACTTTAGATTATGAGCCATCTGAGCAAAATCATGACAACTGATGTAATGTTAACCCTTTCAGCGCGGGGACCCTATTTAGAGGTCAGAATTCCGACGTCTATAGTCGATCCCTGCACTGGAAGATTTCGAATATTTCAATGGCCATAGACCCATAACATAGGTATTCAAATGAAGCAGAAAGATCTAACTAAGATATTTATGATGATTTCAAATTGAAAGAAAAACCTTATGGTCTCAGCGTTGTAAGGGTTTATCATAAAGTATTGTTTTCCCTGTGATGAATAACATATGTTCGAAGAGAGGTCTATCAAGTTCAGCCGCAGTGATTCAAGAGTCATATAACTGTAGAATTCAATATATGACCTTTTTATACAATAATACTTTAATAGTCATGAAAGAAAAATGGTCAAGACTCAGCTCTAATTATATGCTGCATAATAACCCAAAGTTATACTACACACATTAAAATCCCCCAAAACACAAACAAACCAGTCTGGACTTTTATTTTAAAATGCTTCTCGTACACAATTTTTTTCTGATAAACACATTAGTTTAGTTCGTCATTCTCACAAGTAGGTACAGTACATTCATATCTGGCGTGATATCTAATGATATTGTAATAATTTATCAAGGCATGTAATGATCGACACATAATTAACTTCTAAGTCAGTAGTGAGAATCGTTGCAATGACTGCTTGGTCAGCACTTATATATTTCTATGATACGAGAAAAAATGACTGGCTATAACAAGGTGCTAACTAAAGTCCATCTTGTTTCGAAATACAATACAATATAATTTACCATAGATTGTGAAGATTGAGTATTTAGTAAAAACGTAGGCAAGCCTTACATTACAGTAACAGTTTATGAGAGCAAAATAAACGCACACAATGTTGTCCATCCAATGACAACAATAAATATCCAAATATAAATAAAATTATTCTAGCTGGGCCTTTATCGCAATCTTTGCACAACCATAACAGCTTCCATAGACAATATAATTAGTATCCAACATGTTTCAATGATGGGTCACTATCTGAGACTTTAGCCCATCATCGAAATATTTATGGGCCAGTTGTATGGGTTCGTTGGGTTGAAGACTAACCCTATTGAGACCTAGTCTACTAAGGAGCTGAGATGCTTTACTTAAATCCAAATAGACCAGTGGTTGCAGTGGCAACAGCTTTTCTGATTGGATTGAGCCTAGTCACGTAAAAGCACACAAGGGGACACGACTGTGTGATAGGATTTCATGCACTCGAAAATACTAGATACAGCTTGTGTGGTTGGCTATAGCCCAGCGAACACGATGTTCTCACCCAATGTTGGATTCATGTTGGGTCACTGGCCCAACATGAATCTAGCATTGGATAAACATCTGGTGTTTGCAAGTAAAATGGTGATTGAAATGTAACTGCACATTCGAAACGTTTCCTATATGTAATGACGAAAACATTCAGTGTATCTAGCTATAAATGCACATATTTTGTAGAATTTTGTTTCACTTACAACTAACATCACTTGGTAGAAAATTAAGGAACGACTGACAAAATTCCACGCATAGAATCGGCACTCGAAATAATCCCTATGTGTAGAGAGAAAACAATACAGTTCGTTTAACTATAAAATAAAATGCAACTTTGTAGAATATCGTTGCATCCTGCTACCCTTTGCATGGGACAATGTAAGTAAAGAGAAACTCTCAACAACGTGACTGTATGTATTTAAATTTGATAGGGTCGCTTTATTAGTGTCACGTGATTTGGTTATTTCAAACAGAAAATCAAATCGAGCAGATGGTTTGATCTCATGTTGTGACTTTCATCTGACATCTGTAACCTGTGGTTTGACATTCAGCAAACATCTGTGACTTCTGGTTGACAATTTACAGTCACATTAGCCTTGTTTTTTGTTTACTTATAGACACCGGCATAGAAATGAATGACGTGTAGAAGGAAAAGTTATATCTCGGGAACTCCTCATTTCTCCACCTGAAAACAAAACACAAAAAATTGTTGAAGTAAGCTAGAACTTACAAACCTGTATAAGTTCAAAAGCTTCTAGTCTGATTTTATTATTCCAATGGGATCTGAGTGTCATTACTGTGAAGGTTCGGACCATTACGGAATATTGGCATAATTTTGCGGCTTAGACGTTATGGTTCTCAATGAATAATATAATGTGATAACGATATCTTGGTTTTGAACGATTTAAATGCTACACCACCCCTTGAGAATTTGTTACATTCATTTAAAGGCACACATTAGGTTTCAGTCAATAATTTTGAGGTAAAGAAAGAAAAGCAATGGAAAGTGTGACCCACATTGAGAATGATGTACACCTCGTATCTTTCCACTCCACAGACTAATAAGTAATTCGTTTACACAGGTTATGTAATTTCAATTTCTACCAACATGAATATGAGTCTCTCTACCGTGACCCACAGCCTCAATATGTGTATAGGTGGCCTAAAACATCATTCTTTTCATTTTTCATTTCAATTGGAAAAAAAGTGTGGCACTCGTCCTTATCAACCATATATTTCATCACCGTAGTTTGTTATTTGGCGTATTAATCAAAAGGGATTAAAAGCAATTATGGTCATGAAATTAGAAATGATTTAAGTGTTAGCCTCACTGAATGGGATGTTTACCTTCTACTCTTCTTCCACCTCCACTTCCTCTGGTTGAGACTCCGCGGGCGCTTCACCTCCCTCCATTTCTTCATACTGTGGCATACCTCCTTCCTGAAACTGTACCTTACGTTTGGGTGTGATCCTGTCTGGGGGGTAGAGGTACTGGGCTCCCTTGTACAGCACCTTCCTGTCCACGTACGTCCGCTTGTCCTTCTGTCGCTCATACTTACTGTACATTTCTATCTTGGACTGCAAACAACAACAAAATCATAACACGTGAGCCAGATAGCAATTGCTGATTAAAATAACCTACATTCTGAAAATAAAGCACTGCACGTGTATCTGTACCCTGAAAAGTAGCAGATAGACCCTGTACCTCTTTAACACCCATCTATTTCTTCTGATTTATCATGGAACGTGAAAGAATTTATCCGGATTTTCATTAATTATTTGAGTACAATAAATAAAAAGAGAACATTCTCACTGTATCCACTTGAGTGAACGTCTTGTGTTTTCTGGGGAATTGATGTCGTATTTTTTTAATTTGAGATCGATCATTTGTAACTTTTCCTGAATGCACACACATTTAATTCATAATAACCGCTATTTGTTTTCTTACTAAAATGATTGTGGACGATTGGTGCCCTTTGAAATTAGGCCCTGAATAAATATGTTTTGTAAATTGTGACTATTACCTGCTTTCTTCAAATCATAAATAAGGTGCCGCAAGTGCTTTGTACTCAGTATGGCACATATATTTCTCGTCATTTGAAGCTGGAATTGCTAACAGAATTTCCATCTTCAAATGACGAAAAATAGTTATATTTATGAAAAATGGACTCCAGAAACTATTTTATCAGGTGTAGTGATATGTCTATTGGTTTAAAATACGCTTGAAAGCGTACATATGGGCCTAGCAGCAGAATGGGTAAATTAGCCCTTTGTTGCTCGTTCACAGACGATATGATTCATCCCACATATGGTGGTTACTGGGTACTGCTTAGCCTGTTGAGTACATACTCCAGTCTATAATGTCAGAGTCTGAGGGTTTTAACCATTTCCTGATCTCTGATAGGCCGATTCCCACTATCTCAGATTGTTGTCCCTTGCAAGCAAAGTCAGTGTGCTGAGGCTACTTACACATTGATGAACCGAAATATTCGATTATTTTTTTAAAAATGGGTAATTTTGTAATCAAACGTAAAATGTTAAACAAGGCCCAAAATGACTTATATCCACGTGATTACAAAGCAAATCTATGATTGCCCGCCATTTAAATCTAATTTTGCGCCATTTCATTTTTAGACTCTCCAGGAGTAAACAATTATTAAAAAAGTGGAGTAAAAATTATGAGTCAAGGAAAAACCTCAAATATAAAAAAATTGATTTAGGCCTGCATTACTATCATACAGATTCAAAATAAATCTACCAAAAACTTGCAAATCGATAGTGCTCCTAAGAAAAAAATAAAAATGTTGCTACACTGTTATTTCCACATATACGAAAATAAAATCAATTGTGAAGTCACATCGCAAAGTGAATGAAAAAAAAATAAACATCTAAGTCTATGGTCGTTCTTAGCCTTTTTTTTTATAGCGCAAAGAATGTACAATATTATGCTATTGATAACAATTTTAAAGTTCAGTATCAAGGAATATTTCCCAACCTGGAAATACCTATGATTCAATTTTACAACTCGTCTTGTTAATGTTTATGCTTATAAACTGATAACCCCTTAATATTTTCTAGAATCTTTTTAAGTTTGATTGTAAAGTTGATTTGAAAATAGTTGTATTACTTGCTGTACCGCTTATTACTAAGTATTATGCTCCAACAATTATAAAATACAAGTATTTCATTCATTCTCTAGGATACATTGTTAACCTGAAAGTGACCTTTTGAGCACCATATATTTGAATGATCTCAGATGCATGTATATCACAGCGATTTCAAAAGCATGCACATGGTATTTAAAGTAATGAGTGCAAAATTCTTGAACACAATTAAAGTATGAACTGAAAATTCATTTGTCACCTGAGGTCATATGTGCCACTTAACTCTGACAGTACGGGGATTGACTTTAGACGTCAGAATCTGACGTCTGCAGTCGATCCCCGCGCTGTAAGAGTAAAAAATTTCTGATGGTCGTAGATGCATAACATGGGTATTTAAATAATACGGAAACAGCTAACTAAGGCAGCTATGATGATTTCAATTTAAGAAAAACTCTTTGGTTTCCTTGGTTTGAATGAAAATATTTCATTGCTTTAAGCGATAGATATACGACACACAAATCCTCAGGTTACAAAATATATAAATATAAGTTGATTATTCACTATAAATTATCTGGATGCCTGGGGACATGTTTTGAGACGTTATCATGAGTTGAATTTCCAGATAAGCTGATTAATCATTACATAAATGTACTGGTTAGGTCGGACTTAGCTGTAAGCCTAACTTTTGAAATGATCTCAAAACAGAACCCCTGTTGGATTTATAATTAAATTAAAATGTAGATATTTATTTTTAAATATTAAAGTTGAATACATAACATAACACCAAGTATGTTGGATATACCTATATATAATATATACATTGATGGAATAATATTGAATGTTCATCACACTTCAAACGAAACCACACATCATAGGGGTCAAATAAGCCAAACTATTATAGGATGGATCGCCGTCAGGTATTCGTGAGAAAAAACAAACACATATGATATCAGGTGTGCTTTTTAAATATGCAGAATATTGAGATATAATGCAAAAATTAAGAATCCTTATCTTTCTTATTGTTTGTTGAACCGTGATTATACACTTGATATAATTATTAATACATTAGTCGGGGAAGTGTACCGTCTCAGATCAACTGACCGTTAATTAATTACTTGGGTTTCATTAACTTTCCAATTGCTGGCAGCTGTGTTTCATTTATAGCTGATGTTGTTTCCGAATTGTCAAGTGCCAAAGTTTAACGAACACCATCAAATCATTTCAAAAGCATTCCCCACCCTGAAGGCGTTCACACACACAATTCAGTATTTCAATTTGTGCCTATATTTGCAATGCACAGACATATTTGTAGCGCTGTGATGAGCCCAACGCAAAGACAAAAAGTCTGTCAAGGATAACCACTAAAGGCTATTATTAATGTCGGCTTATACCTCATTCTCGCGCATGCGCGTTCCAAACATGATTGCAGCTTTAAGAGCAGTATGAGCATGTCCTCAGGTAAGTGTTTTAAATGTTGATAAATACGATACGATACGATACTTTCATATCAAAGTATTGATATGTGTCAATGTTAATTTTCAACACTTTGATTTCCTCGAAATGTACTCTTTTAATTTTAGAGAACATGGAATTATTTAATTTGATAGACAATATGTTTTCTTTGTAAACAAAAGGTGCTATAAGGTAAAGGTATAAAGAATGACAATTTGATCAATGGATGGAATATAGAATTAGTCTTTGTCGTGCTTAACATCAAACGTTTTCTGTTGATATATGTCACTTATATGTGAACAGGTATACCTGCAGAGTTAGACACTGCGTCTGAATTAAAATAAGTCTATGTGTCATTGTCGATTGTATTTATTGTGCAGGGGGTAGACTCGGGAAGGGGTATTCACGCAAATTCACGCAAATCCACTGAAACCGGGAAGTTCAAAGGGTGGTGCACATCAGTAAACAATTTTTTTTAGAAATTAACTTGATTAATTTGGTTTTTGGAAGCCACGATTTGGAATCAATAAAGATGAGGTGTCATAAAATGAGTTAATGTATTGTTCCCAGCAAACATGCGACGTTGGACCAACGTTGGTTTATGGTTGGCCCAGCGTCGTAGACGGTGGGCCAACAGTAAACCAACTTTGGGTCAACGTCTCATGTTGGCTGGGTATTGCTGCAATCAGAGGTAGTAGCAAAATAAATACAGGGGCAAAATAAGGGAGGGGAGGGGGAACACAAATGATACAATGTATTCTACAAAATGTAAAACGCTAAATCATGAAAAAATATTAAAAATAAATAATAAAAATAAATCATAGTAGTAGTAGTAGTAGTACTGTATCTTTAGATGTTGTTTCAATTATGTAAATATGAGAAAAAATGCAAATAATAGATGAATATAGTCAGAGGACATTTCGAAGGGCAAAGTGCAAACGCGCATATACAAATCTGAACCCGGACTTTGATATCATTAACAGGAAATGATGTTCTGAACCATTCAATAATTCATTTTAATGTACCAACAAAAATATTTATTTCTAATTTTTAAAATATTTAATTCCGCAAGAAAGACCCCCCCCCCATTCAACCATCGAAGTTGAGGGCAAAACTATCAAATTACAACTGAACATTACAGACATGTTTGAAACTCCCACGCGCGCATGAACAGGCACTGAATAACAGCCTGTGGTAATCACATTCAGCTATCACGTTGTATGCCTCCAGCAGACACCTTGCGCTCACACATATATGCTATTCATCCACGACCCCCCTTCCTCCCTGACCAATCACATCAACATCAGACAACTCAGTGTGGTGACCTGAGTGTGACCTTTAACAATGCAGTCAGTAGACCACTGACGAGATAATTAATATTCATGTTGTCATCACCCCCTTTTCTGCTGTCTACGGCTCAGTGTACTCCTGTTGTCAAGGTCAGACCTGCGGTCTGCTGTGTCTAGACTGACTAGGCAAGATGCTGGTGATTGGTATCACATTGCTACTGCCACAGAATAGGCTGCGCATAGTGAACATAGTTGTCGCTTTGGCTTCATCTTGTAATGTTCACATGATTAATTTATGTTTCTGTCACTAGTGAGCAAACAATTAAAACATTGCTTGGTAATCAAACTTTTTTGTGAAGCCCTTTAAGATCTTTATCACACTAGATTTAAAGGTCAAAACTAAATAAAAGTGGCCTTATCTGTATCAACGTTACGGATTATTGTTGCTATCCCCCAATTTTTACTTCAATAACCTATAGATAGGAGTGACTATTTTTTATCTGTATCTGATCTTTACTTGACAAGAACCATAGAGTAGCCTACGTGATCAGTGTCGCGGATTAATTCTGTTAAATTTCTTTATATTCACTTCAATAATGATGAATCCCTATAATGCAAAGATTCTGTTTTGATATAGCTGTCCCTGCCAATCGCGATGATTATACTACTTCAGATGCGCCATTTTGCACTTCATCGAAATGTTACAATAAATAAAGATTCACTAGGTGGTGCTACAAGAGCAATAATGAGCAAAATGATCACTACGTGGTGCTTCAAGCGATCGAATAAGCCAACTAAATAATACAGTGCTGCATAGAGTAGTCACTAGGTGGTGTTACAGAAAAGAAAAGTGTTCGCCAGATGGCGTCAAGAGAAGAACAGTCACTACAAGATGGTGCTATGATGCGAAAAAGATCAAGCTTTAGGTGTGCCTGTGGTAAATTTTGGGTGTGTATTTGGGTGCATTTGTTGAAAAAATAGCACCGTCTAGGAGAGAGTTATTTTCCATCATTTCAAAAAAACTTGAAATGATATAGGAGAATGAATTTACTTGTAAACTATAGAGTAGATCGCTTTATCCATCATCCAAAATCTCCACCAGGCACACGGTGTTCACAAGATAAACTTAAACTATACAGGTAGGCTAATATCTCCTACAGTAAGACTAAAGAACACTATAGTTCCGAATGAAGCCCTTCCTGTGCAAACTAATTTTTAATTTGACCATTGTAATGCATTAATTTTTTAAGTAAAATAGTGTTGATACAACGTCTAAACAGTCTGTTTAAAAGTAAGCAGAAATCTTGAATAATTGTGAAAAAGGGCTGTAATTAAAACATTGGCGTGCACAGTTAGATGAGAGAGCTTGCCAGCAAACACGAGACGTTGGCCCGATGCCGGTTTAACGTTAGTCCAGCGTCGCTGACGCTGGGCCAAAATTAAGCCAACATTAGGTCAACTTCTCGTGTTTTCTGGTATAATTTGGACAAACTGGTCAGGCGGTGGCTCCCAACAGACACGAAACGCTGGCCTAATGTTGTTTCAATGTTGGTCCAGCGTCTGCGACACTGGCCCAACATTAAAACAACATTGGTTCAACGTTTGGTGTTCACTGGTCAATGGTTAGACATCAAAACCACAGCCTGACCAGCTTCCATCAAATGCTGATAAAATAAAAAGAATGAAAACTAGCTCCCTGATTGCAGCGAAGTGATAGGTAGATTGAGGAAAGAGGTTCCAGTAACATTCACCATGGCAGCCAGGCAGAGGTGCATGAGGATGACCTTTATCAAGGTCAGGTGAAGGAGGAGGAAGAGTGTGAGGAGGTGTGCAAAATTCAGGATATATCAAAATAGCTCACCCTTTACTTTATCTCAATGGCGGATGTAAGTCCATGACGTCACAGTAGGACGGGGCACGTGCAGACAGGGTCAAGATCGATACCTGTCTTGTATCACTCACTGGCGAGTAATCTAGTACTAGTTGAACAAGGTTGGTGGACTTGGCTGGTTGGTTGGTTGCTTAGGCCACAAGTCACATTTCCAACTAAAAGCGTGTGTTGATGGGTTTTAAATTTATTGAACCATTTGGTTTAAAATGTAGGCCTATTTTAGGCCTTACTTTGTATATTATTTAAAATTATTGGTAATTTTATCAATCTCTCAAAATAATAACATAGAAAGTCCAGTGCGAGCCAGGGTAGAGTTCTTTCGACGATCCAGTAATTCGTGAAAACATATCGGTGAATCCATTATAGCAGATTCCATATAATATGCTATAAATATATTGTGGGATATGACAGATAGTACAGATTGTTCAATTTGTTGCAACAGATTAGGCAAAATATTACGGCAGACTGACAAATTTGTGATATCAGATTAATTAATCTGTCAGATTTATTACCGAAGTCGTTACAGCAGATTGCGAGTCTATTATAACAAATTGGACAATATTTGTTTATGAAAGAGTTTATAACCGGTTGACCAATCTGTTGAAACTCATGACTGGATGATATAATAAAACTCAACCCTGGCCTTTGCAAGACTCCTTAATATTACGTGAATTAGAGTGTTTTCAAATGTATCCTTTATAATTTTTTTCAATGATAACCCCCCAAAATAACAATTAAAAAAAGGAAGTAACATTATCAGGTAAAATGACGCGTCACCTTTTATTCAAGATGAAATAAAACTAACTACCATCATCCGGAAAACGTGTAGGTATAATGGACAACGACGTGGCTTTAATTCTTCTTTGGCACATGATCTGATATGTCGACCAGTCTGATTAAAAAACGTAATTATATGACTTTACAAAGTGAAAACTACTCTAATTTAATCTCTAGCTAGAGGACTGTTTATCTCAGGGATTTAGTGTGAATTCTTGTGTCATCACCAGGTAACATATCTAAAACAGAAATAAAACAGAATTCAGGTAATCTTGTAATTGATCAATTCTACTATATTTGTTATAATAACAATGTTGTCATTTATTATTGTGATCAGATTAGTTTATCATAATAAATTGTAATAAAATCAATTAATAAAAACATATTATATTCATCCAATAGTCTACTGGCTATTATTTGGCTAACACATTTACTGGGATATGTATTTTACTTGAGAATTATTTACCATATCTATGCTTTCAATATAAATAGGATTGAACTAAAAATCAGAAGGATAAACAAAATTACCTTTCGATGAGTTGAAAATCTTCCATAAAAGGTTTTGAAGTCAATCAGAAAAAAACAGCGTAGAAGACCACGTGACACGTACGTATTATATCATGAAAGTATGTTTATCTTATTTTACAATAGGATATGTTTCTGCTATTTGAATTATCACAACGCAGTGTAAAACAAATGTGGTGGGAATACGAGCAGTGAAACGGCTAGGGGAACGAAAACTAAAAAATAATAGTCTATGTCCACTAAAAATATTGAAGGTGATTCTCGTGATCCTAAAACTAGATATTACACTACCAGATTGTCAAAAAATGTGGAACGTTTTAACAATCGTGGACTGTACTTGAGAAAGGCCTAACCAGCTAACTTTAATCTAAGTCAACTATATTTTTCGTCCATTTGAAACTGGATATTGCTTTACAATTCCAAATTCAAATAAAAGAAAGATAAAACAACATTTACAACATTAAGCACCAGCTTACCGGACAGCCTGCGAATTTCTCCTGCATAATGTCAGAGCTGTAACAGAATGATACTAAAAGTTAGAACAATACTGGGTATATAAAAAGGCAGGGAAAACAAAGTGTAGAAAAAAACCAATGTTGGTTCGAATTGAAAAAAAAACGAAAATTGCATTCCTAAAGAGCTACTTGAAAGTAAACAGCAATACCGCTTGTAGTAATAACAGTGACATTCAGTGCGCATTTTACAGTGTGGGCGACAATTTTAATAACGTATATCTAAAAAAATAGCACTATTTATCAGTTTAAAAACTCTAGTTTTTAAACCTGGGGTTATTTTTGTTTGCTATTTTTCAGATCATAGGTATACACATATAGACATCAATATATCATGTTTAAATATTTGTATATTACCATTGTGATAAATATTATAATGTAAGGTCGAAAATATATTCTGATTGAGCAATATCCAGAAATTAAACAGTAAGACAAAGTGAGTTTAAAACACTACCATTATTTAGTGTTAATTAAATACTTGGTATTAAAATCTCCAGAATAGTCACTTACTCGTCTGTGAGCCTCTTCAATCCAACTGTTTTGCTGCAAAACAAATTAGAGATACATATTAATACCAGGAAGACAGCAGTATGGTAAGCTTTGTCTACTTTATATTTGATATTTAAGTAATTCATGCCTCAATTATTTACAATTAAAAACTTTGGGGTTTAATTTGTTAATAATGTCATTTTTCTCCTGAAATAATATGCATATTTAGTTTTCACTCTCTACAACAGGTCACTAGCCAAAAATAATCTTTTCACAACATTATGTGCACGAGGCAGCATAGCATGTCTGGGGCGTTAATAATAAAAATGTATTTTTTTCTGAATTTATTTTTATTTCAATGCCACATTGCCCTTTTCTCTTTCAAGCTCTGATGCACACGATCATTTTTATCATTATAATATTTTGCTAATCAATTTCAATTTGGTAATTAATGATTCGCCTTTCCAGCGCGGGGACCGACTTTAGACCGTCAGAATCTGACGTCTATATATAGAAGTGAGGTTCTGACGTCTGAAGTTGATCCCCGCACTGAAAGAATAAAATATTTATAATGGCCATAGACCAAAAACACAGGTATTCTAATGAAGCAATATTAGCATTTCTAATGATTTCAAATTGAAAAAAACCCCTTTGTTCTCCATGGTTTATATAAAAATATTTCAGCGCTTTAAGGGTCGATGACTCACCCGACAACGTTCAGTTTTCTTGCCTTCTCAGCCAGATCTATCATCTGTATATAGTGAAAAAAGACATATGGCGTAAAACATATTACTGCATTTGTAATAATGAATACAATTTCCACTAAACCATATCTCATAGTGCATCTCAAATACAAGGCATTTCTTGACCAGCGTAATGAAAAGTATCGCATGTGCCTCGCATTACACTCACGGCTACTGATAAAGATATAACCCTCTGCTCCTAGAGGTCTTTAGCCCTTACAGCGCGGGGATCGACTTTAGACGTCAGAATCTAAGGTATGTAGACGTCTAAATTCGATCCCAGCACTGTAAGAAAACAAAATGTTTTTAATAGCCGTAGACACACAACATAGATATTCAAATGA
The DNA here is from genome assembly GCA_964017125.1 of Flabesymbios commensalis. Classification (NCBI taxonomy): domain Eukaryota; kingdom Metazoa; phylum Annelida; class Polychaeta; order Terebellida; family Flabelligeridae; genus Flabesymbios; species Flabesymbios commensalis. The sequence goes on along the minus strand of OZ024914.1, from coordinate 74,559,847 downwards.
AGCGGGAAGAGCTGACTAAGACATTTATGATGATTTCAAATTGAAAAACCAACTTTGGTCTCCATGCTTTAAATACAAAATAATAGCGTTGTCAGGGATACTAGACTTACGTCTACTTGCTGGGTCCTGAAGCGTTTCTCCAGTGAGTACCTGTCGCTCTCTAGTCTGTAGATGGTGTCGTGGAGCTCCTTGGCTTTCTCTGCCAACTCTGCTGTGCTCATGTCGGCCACGCCTGACAGGGGTTTGATTCTCTGCTGGAGGATGGCCTGCTTCTCAGCCTCCACCTGCTCCTTAGACTTCTTCTCTTCACCTGGCTCAGCCTGCAATCAAACGTACAGGTGAGAATTTTATAAGATGCCATCTGATACTATATCACATCAGGCACAACACGTTGGTCATATGTTGATCCAATGTTGGGCCAGCGTCGTAGACGGTGGAACAACACTGGATCAACATAGGGCCGACGTGTTGTGCCTGCTGGGATATGTTCTAAAACCAGAACCACTCAGTATTTTACCATGCAAATGTCATTATGGCAATGTAAGATGTTATTATGAGTCAAAATGTGTAATGTAAGATGTTTCCTACAGGAGCCCATGTGTAATGTAAGATGTTCTTATGAGTCACAATGTGTAATGTAAGATGTTATTATGAAACATAATGTGTAATGTCAGATGTTCCAATGAGACACAAGGTGTAATGTAAGATGTTTTTATGAGTCACAAGGTGTAATGTAAGATGTTTTTATGAGTCACAAGGTGTAATGTAAGATGTTTTTATGAGTCACAAGGTGTAATGTAAGATGTTCTAATGAAACATAATGTGTAATGTAAGATGTTCTAATGAGACACAATGTGTAATGTAAGATGTTCCAATGAGACATAATGTGTAATTTAAGATGTTTTTATGAGTCACAATGTGTAATGTAAGATGTTATTATGAGACATAATGTGTAATGTAAGATGTTTTTATGAGTCACAATGTGGAATGTAAGATGTTATTATGAGACATAATGTGTAATGTAAGATGTTTTTATGAGTCACAAGGTGTAATGTAAGATGTTCCAATGAGACACAATGTGTAATGTAAGATGTTCCAATGAGACATAATGTGTAATGTAAGATGTTCCAATGAGACATAATGTGTAATGTAAGATGTTCCAATGAGACACAATGTGTAATGTAAGATGTTCCAATGAGACACAATGTGTAATGTAAGATGTTCCAATGAGACATAATGTGTAATGTAAGATGTTCCAATGAGACATAATGTGTAATGTAAGATGTTCCAATGAGACACAATGTGTAATGTAAGATGTTCCAATGAGACACAATGTGTAATGTAAGATGTTCCAATGAGACACAATGTGTAATGTAAGATGTTCCAATGAGACACAATGTGTAATGTAAGATGTTCCAATGAGACACAATGTGTAATGTGAGATGTTATTATGAGTCACAATGTGTAATGTGAGATGTTATTATGAGTCACAATGTGTAATGCAAGATGTTATTATGAGACATAATGTGTAATGTGAGATGTTATTATGAGACATAATGTGTAATGTAAGATGTTCCAATGAGACACAATGTGTAATGTAAGATGTTCCAATGAGACACAATGTGTAATGTGAGATGTTATTATGAGTCACAATGTGTAATGTAAGATGTTCCAATGAGACACAATGTGTAATGTGAGATGTTATTATGAGTCACAATGTGTAATGCAAGATGTTATTATGAGACATAATGTGTAATGTGAAATGTTCTTATGACAATGTAAGGATTTTCTTACAGGATACAATGTATAATTAAAGATTTTGTTATGAGAGACCATGTGTAATGTAAGATTTTGTTATGAGAGACCAAGTGTAATATCAGATTTTGTTATGAGAGACCATCTGTAATGTAAGATTTTGTTATGAGAGACCATCTGTAATGTAAGATTTTGTTAGGAGAGACCATGTGTAATGTGAGATTTTGTTATAAGAGACCATCTGTAATGTAAGATTTTGTTATGAGAGACCATCTGTGATGTAAGATTTTGTTATGAGAGACCATGTGTAATGTAAGATTTTGTTGGGAGAGACCATGTGTAATGTGAGATTTTGTTATAAGAGACCATGTGTAATGTAAGATTTTGTTATGAGAGACCATGTGTAATATCAGATTTTGGTATGAGAGACCATGTGTAATGTAAGATTTTGTTATGAGAGACCATGAGTAATGTAAGATTTTGTTGGGAGAGACCATGAGTAATGTAAGATTTTGTTATGAGAGACCATGTGTAATGTAAGATTTTGTTATGCGAGACCATGTGCAATGTAAGATTTTGTTATGAGAGATTATATGTAATGTCATATGTTTCTTACGTGAGAACATATGTAATGTAAGATGTTTCTTATGATATATTGTTATGGTCACTTAGCCATGGTCTGTTAGCTACAACAATATGTAATGGTGTTGAATGACATAGTACAATAATTCAAACTCAAATGTTTTATTTAGCTCTGAAATTGTGCAGGGATTGGACCAGCAAATACAAACGAGTGTTTGTAACAAACATGAGCAGTTAGAAGCAATTACAATGATAATAGACATGCGCATCTGAGGACAGAGAGATTTGGGGCTCGCTTTGTTCAAAGCGTGAACTTGTATTTTAAAATAGCAGCTTGTTGGCAAGTGCAACGGTACAGCTAGTCTGAGGAAATGTGTCGTTGTCATGGAGATAGGCCTCGAACATTCATATTATGTGCATTTGAAGAAATATTAGAAATCAAAAGTCTTCATCCACTGCAAGTCGATAATTGCGACAGCAATTCTTAACTTGCAGTGGATGAAGATGACAATAGTAAATTCAGGCTTGACAGGGTTAACCAATAATTGAACCAATCATCAATTATCTTGGAAAAGATGCATACATTAAACATTGAGCCCTCCAAAATTGCAAATAGTGATAATGTGAAAAAGAATATAAGGAAATACAAAATGACAGAGAGGCCTCTCAAAAAGACATTAAGGGCCTTGAGCATGTTAAGTGGACAATGATAGAGCCAACATTATAATTTAGAAACATATAGCACGTATAGTGACCCACAACATAAATAGTGAATAACCAGGATATAAAATATGGATATGAATATTTTCTTGCCTTATTTTCTTCTAGGCCCTGAATGTAAATAAATAAATAAGATAAATAATAATATAATATAGTTTTGTACATGTTCGGGAATGATTGCGTCTTAAAATGCACACGGATTTTTTTTCTGAACCAAAAAGGACTCGGCTCTGGATCATCAATATTAACTAGCAAAAATAAATAGCGTTGATTTTATAGAAGATACAATGCCGGGATAAAATGACAGATTTGAGAATCTTTAAATTAATATTATCTCTATTTTCTCTTATTTCCACTAGACAAAAATAAGATCTGGCAGTATAGAGTCTTTGTCACTTTGAGCACTTTTAGATAGATATTTTATTGACATTGAAAAATCTACAATTCCACTTGCATAGTACCACATTTCTATGGTTATAGTCACGTCTCCACTGCTCTCTGTCACACCGGAGCTCTTCTTTGTGATGACAAAGTTTGGTTACATTGAGCACTTATAGATATATATTATATTGACATTGATAAGTCTACAATGAGACACATTGCTATGGTTACTCACATCTCCAGTGCTCTCTGGCACACCAGAGCTCTTCTTTGTGATGACAAAGTTTGGTCTGCCTGAGGTGTTCTTGTATTTGTCCAGATCGGCCAGTTTCTGCGCTCTCTCTTCTCGTCTCGTGTTCTCCTCGTCTTCCTTCTTTCTCCGTCTCTCCTCCTACAATACGAAGGGTACATACATCACATGATTTGGAACATTTTAGACCTGGAACACTGATTTCGAACATTTTATCCCTGGATCACTGATTTCGAACTTAAAACCTATAGCACTAATTTCGATAAAGGCAATATATCTGTGTTTTACGAACACTTTTAATAAAATATAACTTTTTTATTCCATGACCCCAATTACATTGTGTCATACTCCATTACCCAATTCCCATCACCCCCATTGCTCCATAACCCTAATTATTCCTTAACCCCAATTATTCCCAACCCGAATCATTCCATTGTCACAATTGCTCTATTATACCATTAAAGGTATAGTCAACTGCTAAAATATGCTGGACATGGGTCCCCCAGAATGCAATAGTGCCCGTGGGTATACCGTAAAAATAATATATGCATATCATACCCAACGCTGCATTAAGAGCAAGTTCCAAAGTCAAAGCAAGTCTGTATACTTGATCGACATCTATGATTTAATAATTCCACCAATGCTCTTAACTGGGCGTTGTGTTTGAAAGCTAACTGACTGTATTACTGCGGGGAGTTTGAAACAGCTGACCCCCACGCATGTATTGGGCTCCCCCAGCAAGCACTGTACACTCACCCAATGTTGGTTTAATGTTGGGCCTGCACTGTATACTGAAGGTGTACACGTGACCTACGCATGCGAATTCAGAACATGACTGGATCTTTAATCCATAACCAACATTACCTCATGAGCCTTAAGGCCTACGCTTGGCCTCTACCTCACCCCCCTAACATTATCTTGTCCATGCCATCATCATTACCTCGTCAGCCCTACGCTTAGCTTCTTCCTCAGCCCGCCTCTCTGCCATCGCTGATTCCTGCTCTTGACGCTCTCTCTTACGTCTTTCCTGGTAACAGAAGTAAAAACAAATATTTATGTTACATGTATTTAACGTGTTTAATATTATTAATTACTATAACTAATAATATTTATATGCTCAATTTGTTTCCAAATTTACTCTAAAAATCACATTATGCAAAATCGGTAGCACAAGTAGCCCAACTTTATTTTGTATTTATTTAATGATAAGTAACGTTAAATTAAAGGACAATTGTCTTCACGTTGACCCTGGGTCTAACTCACACTTCGTTGTCTCATTACTCTTGAGACATTGTACCAATATCGACTTGAAGTTGGCCCACTATCTAGCCGCGACACTGGCCCAACATTAACTCTTTCCCCACGGGGATCGTCGTTATACGTCAGATTCGGACGTATAAAGACGATCTCTGCACTGGAAGAATTAAAATATTTGAAATGGCCGTAGACCCATAACATAAGTATTCAAATGAAGCAGAAAGAGCTGATCAAGACATTTTTAATGGTTTCAAATTGAAAAAAACCCTTGGTCTCTAGGGTTATATACATTCTTAGCTGTGGAAAAGGCCGAGGCCGAGGCCTTTTCCACAGCTAAGAATGTGGAGCTCCAAGGGTTTTAACTGACTTAAAACACATCCGACTATAAATTTGAGGATCCCTCATAATCAGCAGCTCGGTCACACCTGACTGATAATAGCACCATATAGGCCTACCATGATAATTGGTCTGTAGGCCTACTAGGTCAACAATAACTCTTCATTCCCGGCTTAGAATGTAGTGGTCGAACAAAGAAAATAATGTAGTGGTGTGTTTTAAGGTGGCCCGCATGGAAGCAAAGCCTTTTGCGGGTCTCCTTTGCAACCATTATAAAAAAACCCTTTTGAGCAACCGATGTATTAATTGTAATTGATTGGAGCTTTAATAAATGAATTTGAATTTAGGTATTCTGGTCTGACTTACGCTTCTCTGTTTCATTTCTCTGATCTCTGCCTCCATCTTCTTCCTCTCTATTTTGTTCTCTTCCAACAAGTCTGCCGCTGACTCATCCATGTCAGCCGTGCTAACCTGGCGCCGCTTCTAAAACAGCGAAACACAACAGCCGTGTTAGCATGGGAAAATACTTTAACCCGTAGAGCACTGATGTCGACTGCAGTAGACATTCTGTGTTTTTAAAAGCACCTGTATAATCAGTTGTTAAAAGCAAAATATGCCTTCAATGTTGAAACACTGATATATTTAAGGACCTAAATTTCACAAATCACATACATTTTCAGTGACATGAACTTGTGGATCGCGGTAGCGAGACACAACTTCAAGTGACTGAAAAAATAAATTAAATGGCTCAGTGATCTAATTAGTGATCTAAAGGTTAACCCGTAGAGCGCGGGGATTGGCTTTAGACGTCAGAATAAACCCTTTGGTATCTTGGTTTATATAAAAATATCTCAACGCCTTAACCCTTTAATCCCTCACGATGCATTAAAGCATCGTTTTACATCCCTGAAAATATACTTGATTTTTTCACAGCTAAGGGATTTAGAAGGCAAATTTCGATAAAATTGTTCTACGAATACATAGTAATTTTCTTCAATTTATCACCCACATCAAATCATTTTCATCTACTACAAGTCGAGAATTGCGACAGCAATTCGCGGCTTGTAGTAGATGAAGATGACAATGGTAAACTCAGGCTTGAAAGGGTTAAGGGGTGATAACACTGCCCCAACGCCTGGTGTTTAAAAACAGTTCCTAAGATGAAAATAGACTGACAAACATAAAAGTATATCTCACACTTACTCGATCATACATACATACATACACCTATACATACATAGCTATAGTTCAATTCGACTTCGTGAATGTATGAAAATGCAAATAACACAAGCGTTTCAAGTACAAACAGCCTTGTTTTAGAGTAAATTAAAAAGTCCGGATTATATAAAATACCAAACGTGAAATGTATCAGTGGTAAACTAGGCTTGGATTGAAAAATAAAATATATATAATAATAAAAAATCATGGAAATGTTGTATTCATTTGAAAATGACAAGAGCGTGAGCAAAGCCATCTTGAAATGAATGGGGCATGTTAATGAGTAATGAAAATAAAGAACACTTCTTATTCTTTTTGTAAACAGCAAAATTGTACGTCTACGTCACCGATTTCAATTATTTCAGGCTTTATAAATCACTAAGTACTCTACTCATGATTATGTGTAATAAAATCAAATTAAACATACCACAAGCACACATATCACATACGGTTGATAAAACATTTAAAATAGCCTCACGCTTAAACCGTCGCTGCACATGAAAGTAAAAAATCCATAAACACTGCCTTGTTTAGCAGATTATGAAACCGGTAAAACCGGTTATCAGAGACTAAGCCATATTAATCAAAATAACTATTATTATTGTATACTTCACAAAATTCAAAATATGCAAAGTTATTTAATAAATTAACAAAGGTGCAAACTAAATTATAACATTATTAATCAGAACAGTCAGAATATTTTTTATATAGATATTGATTATCTCACTGACACAAAAATCTTAGTTCAGAAAAAACAGGAGGTTGGTAAAAATAAGTCATGCAATATGTCTTTGTGGTGTGGGCTTAGAATAAATCCACTGCGGTGAAGGATTAATGTCAGACAGGATCTGATGATATAGCATTAAAAGGGTACATTAACCCTCATGCAGCCAGAACCGTATGTATGCGTTTTCATGCAAATTTTAGGCCAAATAAATTCAACTCGATTGTCTAAAATGTTTTGTGGTAGATGTTTAGTTTATCTAATAATTACATTTTGAAGATGTATATTTTTGCATGAATATAGTTATTTTTCGTCATTTGGAGCTAGAAATTGCGTCAGTAATTCCAGCTTCAAATGAATGGAAAATAATCCAAAACAATCCGGCAGCATAAGGGCTAACACACTGGGGCACACACTGTTTCTGGGTGGAAGTCAATAAGTCGGTTTGAATAAACTTTAAATATATTTTACATATAATGACAGATGAATCTCAGTGGCGGATCCAGAGGGGAGGGGGGTCAGAGTGGTCTTAATCCTTCGTTTCCAAAACTAAATTCCCTAAAAAATTTTAGGCAAATTAGTATTTGAAAGGGAGGGCGGGTCAGGACCACCCTGACTAAAAGATCATAGATTTTCCTTTCAATCGGACCCCCTTTTAATTCTGGATCCGCCCTGAATCTAAGTGAGGATACAGTAGGCCTACATTCATTCAGACGTTCGTGCAAATCATACAGACACAAACATCGCACAGGAAATAATAATAGTATAATAATAATAATAATAATAATGTAGAACAGAGAATAGATAAAGTTGATGAGGACAACAAAGTGGAATGTCGACTAAGAGACAATTTTTTTGGTCATATTGATAGATGAGTAAGTTTGCATAAATATAAACATGTTGTTATTCATCGACGTCTACCTAGGCTTATTTCGATTGTATGTGACATACATATAAACTATTTAAATAAAATTCGCATTTATTCTTTTAAAAAAATATTAAGAGAAATCCCTTTAAGTCAAAACTATTATTGCGGTCAAATCTAAGGAATCCAAAGTACTGAATAATATGTTCTTTCTAAATCAAAATCTGAAAATAGACACTCTATCGAGTATTGAAATATAAAATATTATACGTTTAAGTACAATTAACAGACATGGTTATTTTCTCATTGCTACTTCATTATGGCTATGGGAATAATTCCAAATTATACACAGCGATATAGGCAATGTAGAGCTTCAAATCATAATACCTTCCCAAAGATCTGAATCGTGGTGTTAAAATAAAACTTAAAATACGTGAAAATGTCTCTTAACTATATTTTTATCCTTTCCAATATAAGGTCAAGCTGTGAACTATTATCAATTTACAGAACGGGGTTTCAGTAACAATAATACAAATAATGACAATACGTCTCAAGGCTGAATCTACACCTCATATGTATAACCAATTGTCGACAGGAAAAGGCATAGAAAGGAGGTGATTTGGTTCACTCAAAAAAAATAATAATAAAAAAACATTTATTTTAAAAGCTTGGTTTGAACAAGTAGAAAAGGTTTGGAAATTTTGGGGGAACTTCGGCATTTAGGTATAATAATACATTAACCCTCATGCAGCCAGAACCGTATGTATGCGTTTTCATGCAAATTTTAGGCCAAATAAATTCAACTCGATTGTCTAAAATGTTTTGTGGTAGATGTTTAGTTTATCTAATAATTACATTTTGAAGATGTATATTTTTGCATGAATATAGTTATTTTTCGTCATTTGGAGCTAGAAATTGCGTCAGTAATTCCAGCTTCAAATGAATGGAAAATAATCCAAAACAATCCGGCAGCATAAGGGCTAACACACTGGGGCACACACTGTTTCTGGGTGGAAGTCAATAAGTCGGTTTGAATAAACTTTAAATATATTTTACATATAATGACAGATGAATCTCAGTGGCGGATCCAGAGGGGAGGGGGGTCAGAGTGGTCTTAATCCTTCGTTTCCAAAACTAAATTCCCTAAAAAATTTTAGGCAAATTAGTATTTGAAAGGGAGGGCGGGTCAGGACCACCCTGACTAAAAGATCATAGATTTTCCTTTCAATCGGACCCCCTTTTAATTCTGGATCCGCCCTGAATCTAAGTGAGGATACAGTAGGCCTACATTCATTCAGACGTTCGTGCAAATCATACAGACACAAACATCGCACAGGAAATAATAATAGTATAATAATAATAATAATAATAATGTAGAACAGAGAATAGATAAAGTTGATGAGGACAACAAAGTGGAATGTCGACTAAGAGACAATTTTTTTGGTCATATTGATAGATGAGTAAGTTTGCATAAATATAAACATGTTGTTATTCATCGACGTCTACCTAGGCTTATTTCGATTGTATGTGACATACATATAAACTATTTAAATAAAATTCGCATTTATTCTTTTAAAAAAATATTAAGAGAAATCCCTTTAAGTCAAAACTATTATTGCGGTCAAATCTAAGGAATCCAAAGTACTGAATAATATGTTCTTTCTAAATCAAAATCTGAAAATAGACACTCTATCGAGTATTGAAATATAAAATATTATACGTTTAAGTACAATTAACAGACATGGTTATTTTCTCATTGCTACTTCATTATGGCTATGGGAATAATTCCAAATTATACACAGCGATATAGGCAATGTAGAGCTTCAAATCATAATACCTTCCCAAAGATCTGAATCGTGGTGTTAAAATAAAACTTAAAATACGTGAAAATGTCTCTTAACTATATTTTTATCCTTTCCAATATAAGGTCAAGCTGTGAACTATTATCAATTTACAGAACGGGGTTTCAGTAACAATAATACAAATAATGACAATACGTCTCAAGGCTGAATCTACACCTCATATGTATAACCAATTGTCGACAGGAAAAGGCATAGAAAGGAGGTGATTTGGTTCACTCAAAAAAAATAATAATAAAAAAACATTTATTTTAAAAGCTTGGTTTGAACAAGTAGAAAAGGTTTGGAAATTTTGGGGGAACTTCGGCATTTAGGTATAATAATAATATACGTAGCATTAATACATACCATTTTCTATATATTAAACATACAACAAAATCAAATTAATTTACCTTCAATTAATTAGGCTTAATTTTAGTGCTGAACATTTGTAGAAGATTTCAAGCTTTAATATCGAAATAATAAAGTAGAAATTTATATTATGCAAAATGAGAGAAAAAATATTTAAAGTTTAATTTATATTAATATTTGTACAAATTGAGAAACATTCTGCAATTACAGCAATGCGTTTGACGAACAATGCGTTTTAGAGTTATGATAAATCGTTATAATATCGCTTATTATTATTATTAAAACATGTAAACATAGGAAAAAATGGGAAAAAACTATGCTCCAATTTTAATATTGTTGCTAAACAATACTTCTTATGTAAGTAATGCATGTACCTCAATTATGAAAGTGTATGTTTAAGGTACTGATTAATCAAGCAGCCTCATGCAGTGTCAATATGTAGCCTACCTTAACCCTTATTGCTTATTTAAATAATTTATATTCCCACCAACTTCAAGTTGTGTGCAGCTAGCGCAACCCACAAGTGAGTAATTCCGTAAATCCGTATCTTCAACAGTTTTTTGCAAATCGGCATTTTTGAAATTATTTTAAATTTGAATAGTTATTAGTCGGAGCCGCACGATAGACGAGATATATGATGCATATTAACCCCCCATATTATGATGTATTATTAGATGTATGAACATGATAATATATATATGAAACTAAAGGTGATGCATTACCTGCATAGCCAGCTCGGCTTCTGATGGACCTTCATCACTGTAAGAAAAAAAAGAAGAAAAAGTGTAAATAATAAGTGTTTAAAATATAGTGATTATCCGACGACGGCTCGATGGCCGCCAAGTGATTTGATCAGTAGAAATGTCGACGCATCCCAGCAAACACGGAGAATTCACCCAATGTTGTTTCAATGTTGGGCCAGCGTCGAAGACGATGGGCCAACATTGAAACAGCATTGGGATTGATAGTAACCATTTATCCACTAAGTTCTGCAAATTTTTTTTTTACCAACTGAAAGTTGTGCCTCGCTGCCGCGATTCACAACTTCTAGTTAGTGAAAATTACTTGACACCAAACATTCACAATTCTTATTGATTACAAATCAATATATCACACAAAGACTGGAATTTGATATGATAGAAAAAATGTTGTAAACAATTATAGTCACTTAGCGATTAAAGGGTTTAAGACTCGTATCTACCACATCACAAAGTGACAGATACAACTCTATAATACAAAAGTAATAAGCCGATAAGTCCTTATAGAGGTACTAAACATCCTGAAAAATCAATTTTCCAACGCAATAATCACTCAGATTTATTTATGCATCCGGTTTTTTAAGGAAACTGATAATAAAAAATTCAATATTATTTTCAATTGACTTCTAAAATGCAAATTATTTTTAAAATACATTAAAGTTAACTAGATTTTTTTATGGTGATTCCAGTGACCTCTATCTTGTATTTCATATTAAAAGAAAGTTTTTAATGAGTAACACGAAAATATTAAATGCTTTTTCGCTGTTAATGATTAATTCATATTATTCTACCTAATTTACCAAGCTTGTCTAGCTCGTATTTAATACAATTGAACCCACAGTGAAATAATTTCGTAAAAATAATTATCAACAACTCTGATCAACTATGTACATCGCAGACACATTAACACTTTTAACAAATCGCCAAAACATCGTTCGTCCTCGCTTGAACGAATCGTCAAAACCAAGCAATACAATAACAAGTGAGTGAGTCTTCTTCTGTTGCCATGGAATGCGTTGCCTTGACGACATAAAGTTGCGTTTGAGAAGACGTGTGTCTCTTCACTTACACTCTGAAACATAGGAAAAACTGGTCTTAAAATAAATTAAAAGTAAATTTAAAGGGTAAGGTAATTTAACCCTTACAGTGCGGGGATCGACTTTAGTTGTCAGAATCTGACGTCTGTAGACGTCAGATTCTGACGACTAAAGTCGATCCCTGCACCGTAAGAGTAAAAATATTTCTATTGACCGTAGATCCATAACATAGGTATTCAAAAAAAATCAGAAAGAGTTAACTAAGACATTTATGATGATTTGAAATTGGATAAAACTCTTTGTTCTCCAAAGTTTATACAAAAAGAATTCCGCGCTTTAGGGGTTGAAAGGGAATAAAACATACATAATTTCATAAAATCCAGAAGCTTGAGAAGCTTTAGTAAAATCGTTATTTTGATGGTTTTCACATCCGTCTGTGACCGAAATCATTGTTTCAGCTTCCAAACAGAAATAGGTTTCTCAGTACTATAGAAATCTCAGTGTGCACCTAATTTTCAGCCACTTGAAATTGTGGATCGCGGTAGCGAGACACAAATTCAAGTGGCAGAAAATGTCAATTCTCGTCGCATTTACGCACCCTAGTTTGAATTAAATATATTTAATAAAGTGAAATTTAACTTACTTGCTGACAGGGGCTTCATCTTCCTCCTCCTCATCCTCAGCCTCTTCTTCGGGTGCTGCCCTGTTTAATTAGAACGTATTGCATGACGGGACAGCCTGCGCACGTCCCTGACCCACTTTCGGCTGGTATGTGGGTCAGGTCACGCGCGTGCGCCGTCGTGTGCAGACAGTGCGGACAGTGTTGACAAGACGGGAGGACAACAACTCACAGGTAAAACAAATCCTAATCGTACAAAGCAATGGTAATACAGACAGAAAGTACACTCAGACTCAGAAGTTGTTCAAATGACAAAAATGACAAAATTATAAAAAAATATTATAACCTGCTCAAGTTTCGCCAGGTTGTAGTATTGTAATACTAGGCCTACCCAGTTAAGCCATTTTTAATCTAAGACATCATCATTTGAGATGCTTATATGCAGAGTGATATCAACTAATGACCTGCTAAAGGTAATTATTATAATTTCAAGCAATTGTGTGTTTCTATCAGATAATAGTCAGATTAAAGCGGTCAGTTTGGTCTTAAAGGGTGGTATCTGCCACATACAAAGTGGCAGATACACCCTTTAAGACCAAAGTGACGATATGTCTTTGAATCGAATGACTCGTGTACAATAAACCTCATAAACCGCGTATTAACTTGAGCAGGTTACCATTATTTCTGTGATGTTTGAGCACTTTCTGATTCTGAGGGAGCAAAATATAAGTGAAAACATATCTCAGCGAACACGAGACCATGTCCCGATGTTGGTCCAACGCTGGGCCAGCGTCGCAGACGGCGGCCTGGCGTTGGTACAACATCGGGACAACATCTCGTGTTTGCTAGGATGGCATAGGATCCCCAGCAAACAAGAGACATTGCTCACCCAGCATTAAACCAACATCGGGTCAATATCCGTGTTGCTGGGTTGGACCAGCTTTCGGCTATTAATTCAACATTGTAACAGCATAATGTTGGAGAGATAGCTGAACGTTGGCATAACACATGGGTAACTACAAATTGAACAAAAGCTTCCTCTCGTTGAAAATGCGCCTTAAGTCAATCCATGATACATATATCAAAATTTGCGGAGGTAAACTTTATTGACAATATCAATTATTTGAATTTTTCAGACAATAGTTATTGTTTCAACCGAGGTGATCTAAAATGCCAAAATAAGAAAACGTTGTATATGCTCAGATTGTAGAAAATGCAAATTTTTGTTCTGCATTAAATTTATATAATTTCATAGGAACATAATTTAATGTATTTTTGTAGTGTTGAATTTAGGCATGTGGACAATGAGCCCTTGCTAAGTTACTTATGCAGTGTTTTTGGCAGCCGATGTGCTAGGTGGGTGTTTTCACTTCATCAAATGTGCGTGTAACTCAAACAATAAAAATGTCCAAATCATGACCCGCGTGTTCAAATCTACCATAACCCTAAAGCGCTAAAGAAAATATTTTCACCGACTTGAAGTTGTGTCTTCGATCTAAAACTTCAAGTGGGTGAAAATTATTCATATATTTTAAATTTCAGACCAAACATTTGCAAACCTTGATTTTTAAACACTTATTTCGTCCTTTTAACAGCTGTGATTTGATTGGATTAACTCTTACAGTGCGGGGATCGACTTTACTCGTCAGAATCTGACGTCTGTAGACGTCAGATTCTGACGACTAAAGTCGATTCCCGCACAGTAAGTTTTACAAATTAATTCAGCGCTTTAAGGGCTAAATACAGGTAGACTATAACACAGGACACATTATTTATATCCCTTGGACCTAAAGGGTCGCTTTCAATATCATTTTTCACAATAAAACATAGTTAACCCTTTCCCTGCTGAATTCTCATCTAGTTGTTTTAATTCATTTAAAGGTAAAATGCTGAACCCAATTCCCGGCTCCCCACGAAGAAAAATATTTGTATATATAAAAAATAGACACCTATTATTTGTTTGGCTAATCATGTACCACAATTTTTAAATCATTTTTTCATAGTTTAGTTTTGAAACTTTTTTGGAAACACTCTAGACTGGCACTAGCAGGACAAGGGTCGTTAAAACTACTGCATTTTTTTTACAAACATTGCTGACTTAGAAGCTTTGTTCTTATGTTTTATAGCCAAAACCTACAGAGGAACCACAACCCGATTGTCGAGCCACTGAATTTTTAATCAGAGGTAGAAGAAAAGTACTTTATAGGATCCTCATTGAGATTACGAAATATTAAATGATAGACAAAAATATTGAAATTCCACTTAAATCATAAGCGCATGTAAAATAAGATAAAGCATATCCAAAATAAACCTTTACAAATTATACGATTTATATAAAAGAGGTTAATTGGCAATAATTTTTCCGACATTCTGCACATATAATTGTCCACAATTATAGATCTTTTTGTTCTGGCCTTTAAAACATAAGTACATCACATGACAATAATTATCTAAGCAGTGCACAGTCGTGAACATGCAAACAGCAGTAACTGTTTACAGAAAAAGTGAGCAGTTACTGCTGCTTGCTTTTGTCCCATGTAAAGGCAAACGGCAGTAACTACTTACCTGAAAAGTAAGCAGTTACCGCTGTTTGACTTTTAATGGCAGTATAGAGGGATATGCCTTACATACTACTGCAATATCAGCTATTTATGAAGTGTGCTCATACAGAAAAGTGCATAGATATATTGAAATGTTGTGAAAATTTCCAATTTAAAAAGAAAATATACACATTTAAACAATGTATATTCGTGATATTCCACAAAAACATAAATTATTTACACGATTGCCGTAATTACAGCACAGCTACCTCATAAATTAACACGATTACCGTAATTCAAAACTAAATCGATATCAAACAAATTAGAGGCAATGTGTACATCTGGTTAAGCCTTCAAACCCTCATGGTGCTTCAAAGCATCATTTTGCATCTCTGAAAAAATGACTTAATTTCCTACACCTATGGGTTTTAGAACGAACATTTTCATGGAACTGTTTTAATAATGAAAATATATTTTTTCGTTTACCAGCCACTGCAAATCATCTTCATCCACAACAAGTCGAGAATTGCGACAGCAATTCTCCACTTGTTGTGGATGAAGATTGCGATGGTAATTTTTGGGTTGAAAGGGTTAAAAAGTAAACACGTTCGAAATGATTAATCTTATGCTGTAGATGAGCAGATATTTATCCCAACAAAAAACAAACTTTTTTCTGTGTACACATTGCCTGTACAATAAACACAAAGCAGAACCTCAGCAGCTAAACACAAGCGAGTGACAAAATCTAAATAATAAAACGTGACAACAAAATACAGGATGCAAACAAACATTTTGACATTGTGCACAATTTAAACAATACTTTACTACAATAATAAGCAAATCTAAATAAAAACCTTACAAATTAATTTTACCATTGATATCATTATATCTCAAAGCTGGCTGTCATATAAAAAATACACACCATAATTAAAAATACTATTTTTTATCATTATAGATCAATGTTGAATTATTAGAACCACTACCAGCGTCACAGATTAATCTATACATAATAATAATTGTATATTCAACAAAATAACTTTTAAATTGTCTACTATTTCGTATACTGGTAGCTCGCTTTATGCGCATAAAATCAAACACACTCTGTGCATTCAGACTATCCACCCTTTAACTTTCAGAGGATCTGTCATATTTAATTCACTGTTAGCTGTAAATGTGTGCGCCAATTTCCACCTCACAGTAAACAAATATTACTAAGTTTTATAAAATCAAAAATATATTAGAAATTATACATTTCGATGGGTTGTGTCATTACTATGACTTTTATTGAAACAATACTCTAGGAGACATATATAAGCCCTCAAACCCTTGGAGGTGAAGGGTTTAAAAAGGTCATATTTACTATTTTACTAAGTATCAAAATATGACCCTTTGTTTTCTAAAGGGCGATATGTACAAGTCGACAAGACTACGACGCCGGCCCAACATTGAACCAACATTCGGTTATATATCGTGTTTATTAACACACTGTTGTTTGAATGTTGGCCATTCTCTACAACGTTGGCCCAACATTAGAACAACATTGAATTAATGTGTCATGTTTGATGGGTAGCCAATGTGACACTTTGCTTTCCATGGTACGTTTTGTACAAGTGTTTCTCACACAATCAAATCCACTCTATGAACTCAAAATATCTAGTTTGCAGTGTGTATATACAATGTGCGCTATTTAAACCTCTAGCACCTAGAGTGTCATTTGACTCATTTGAGTGACACACTTGACACTCTGGGCGCTAGAGATCGATCTGTCAAACAATCTCTCCTCACTCAACCACATGCTTGAAGAACAGAAAGAATAGAGAATATGTACATTGTGAATTTTGCAGATATTGCAAGATATTACAAGGTTCAAATCCAGTAACCTTGGTAACCATACATAAAATTGCAGGTCAAACAATAAGAGTCGATTATGTTTAGATAACTTGTTTTAATTCAATGACAACAATTAATTTTATTGATTAATGAAGATAAATATTTAGCTAAGAGTATGTTTTTTTTTAATTTGCTCCCTGATGCAGTTTTATATTTTTCATTTCAATTAGTAAAATGTAAATTAATTATATAGTTATAGATAGTGAGCGATTACTGGTTGTTATCATTTAAAATTGTACTCACTTGACAAGAGACTAGCTTAGTGCGCTTTTGTTTGCCTTTAAGAAAAGTTTAGATTTTGATACTTCTTAAATAATATAATGAAGTGGCGATAATTATTCACACCTAAATGTAATTGAAAAAGATATTCAGTCAGAGAAGAAAGAAAGACAAAGCAATTCAAGAGACAAAAAAATTCGTCAATCACAGCAAGAAGACTCTGCAACTATTTAGCTAATTATATTTACATCTACTGCTGATTTAAGGCACTCTTTTTTTATGTTTATTTGACGCGCGCTCAAACATGGCTAAAAATCAATCAGCAAAAAAACTGGACAATGTTGCTTCCTATAATGCAGGTATCTCCACCTGGTGAACTATGTTGCAACTTTAAGTCTTCCTCGTTTTTTTGCCGATTGATACGCCGCTGTCACCCAAACTCACTTCAACCCCTACCAATCGCACAACCAAGGCAAACATGCGTTGCGCTGCTTGTGTTGTAGTTTTGCGCGTTGTGAATACGAGCCATCGTAGATTAGGATTGCGATTCACAGTTTTTGTGTCATCCTAAGCTACGATCGCCCGTGGTGGTCTCACAAACTAAGAGGCACAACTTAATACACGTCACAATGTGCACCTCACAATGTACACGTCATAATTAATGTACACGTCACAATGTACAGACTTACGCTTCAGGCTCGTTTGTCTCCTCCTCAGCCTCCTCCTCTCTAAACAACCATTTGTGACGTCATTAGCATATTTTCACGTACCCATTTATGACGTCATTAGCATATTACGATTTTTTAAATTCCATTTTAACTACTCTTATTTTTTTATTTCACTTTTATAAACGTTATTCAGTTCTCAATGACTTTTTTATGCAAATTAGTTATTTAGTTTCTGTAGTGATTTACAAAACACTTCGTGAGCTTGGTGTAAAAGAGATGTAACTCCAACTCTACAATGTCTGAGTTACATCCGGTCAACACCCCAGTACACGAACTTATTCATAAAACGCTAATGTTATTAATTGTTTATGTTTTTTTTTTTGGTTAATAATGTCACTTATTAATGGTACAATGATAACCAATTTGACATTCAAAGAACAACTTTGTTAGTTGAATTTAATAAACGTAATAAATTATTAATATTATGAAGTATGCTTTAATAATAATAACATTTCACTAAACTTTTAAGCATCCAGTACAAGTTTATATTAAAGAAAACGAGAACGATGATACAATAATGTTAATAAATACGTGTTGGTATTTATTGCTACTATTTTTATTATTGTAATTAAACAGGTTAGTAGTCCATATATATCACAGGAAACTATTATATTAACCTCTACGTAAAGTTGAAATAATACAGCCTACGGATTTATAAAAACACTAGTGTATGTTACATGGAGTAGTAACCCAAGAGGCATACAAATTGAATGGTAAAATAAACTTTGCATCGGAATTTTGTGAACAGACTCGTTATACCCAAGTAAAAGAAGTGATTTATAAAAGATCCAGTATGGAGTAAATTCAAAATAAAAAAATATATATATAAATCTTGAACTAGTATGCTTTGGATATTGTGAGGACATGTAAGTGGAAGATATAAATTATTAATAAATTTGCCCAGCAAAATCATTACCGGTAGAGACATAAAATGGTATGAAAAATGTATTTTCTGGATTCAAATTATGATGGCTTCAATTATTTGAAACAACGAAATATTTAACAAGGGAATCCATGGGAATCTAAAGGAATCTATGGGAATGAAAAAAATAACTGGTAAAAATAACCGTTTGAAGTAAGATTATAAGAAAACT
This sequence comes from Flabesymbios commensalis, assembly GCA_964017125.1. NCBI lineage: Eukaryota > Metazoa > Annelida > Polychaeta > Terebellida > Flabelligeridae > Flabesymbios > Flabesymbios commensalis. The sequence goes on along the minus strand of OZ024914.1, from coordinate 74,540,664 downwards.
TCGACAGAAGCACAATTCCCTTTTTGTAAAAGTAATTTTATTACCCTGAACAATGGGTAAAATAACTGGATAAAATGATTTCTAGGTAATGCACACTACACTACATAATCTAGTTATCTACAGAACACAGCACTTACACTTCTTCTTCCTCTTCCGATCTGTTGAGGGCAAGAAATTAAGACAGCGAATGTTAATACAAGGTATATAAGCTGACATGTATGTGTGCATAGGGTGGGTGACAAATAATGATATAGAATACTCGCAAAATCAGCATATCAACATAAATATGAAAATATAATTTCAATTCAGTTCACGCTAAACACAACATTACGTAAACGGAAATCTTTTTTTTCCAAGCGGTAAACAGTTATCAATCGCACCAACCTGACATGTACAGTCAAAGGGTGGTGTAATTGATAATATTCAATCTGAAATATTTTTACTTGGAGAAATAAGCGAAATAATAAATAATTCATACACGGTATGTTTTCACAAAATAGTGTGATATGCTGACTTTGTGTGAATTATTTCTATTTGTCAAGTGCTTTGTTATTAGAATACACAGTTTATATTCTTAGCATTTCTTTATATCTCATGTTTACATTTGGTTAAAAATCGTTTGCATGAACATGTTTACGTTAAGGCCTACTTATACCTAGTTTTAATTACTTAAACTGTTTTTATTAAATAGCAAAATTAAATAAATAAATATATTTAGTGATCGTATTTCTGACACATTAAATAAATATTTGAGCAATATGATATGCAAATTAATAAGTATTTCGTTACTAACACATACAATATAATTAAAATTAAAATATATTAGATAAAGCTCATTGTGTTGTTTGGAATTTATGTTAATCGTTCATGTGTTATGTCATCATTTAAATATTACTAAATAAAAATTATTACATTAAAATCTTACTATTTAAATATTTCTATTAAACATGTTATTCTGTAAAATTCCATTTTAATGCGTTATCAATTCAATTATAATTATACAAACAAAAACAGACAGACACAACACATGTATTCATCACCTCTTTAGATATCAGCATGTTGTTAACTTTGGTTTATTTTTTAAATTTATGCAAAAAAAATATTTCTGCAAAAAATCATTTCTTGTGTTATCCGATATCATTCTGACAAATTTCAAATTAGTTTAGTCTGTTAGTTATCATATATTGGATACAAATTTCACCTTTAAATTTTCGATAAGTTTATTTGATTATTTCCAGATTGGAATTATTTCGAAACACACCTTTTTAAAGAAAACAATATAACTGGTGACAATTTTATTTTTTCGAAAATTGATGATTTTTAGAATGAAAGTAACCAAAGTTTAACATGAATAATAACATTTGAAATTACGTATTTAAGTTTCATGCATTACGTGAGAGTATCCAAGACGTTGAACCAATGCTGGTTCAATATTGGCCCACAGTCTACGACGCTGCTCGAACATTGTACCAGTATTATTTCAACGCCTTGTTGGGTTTGGGTTATGGTAGTAATAGAGCGTGTGAAGTGTATTTTTAGCCACTTGGATCGTGTTCTCCACCAATTTGCGACGCATTGTCTTCTATCGTCAGCAGCCGTATTCTCGTACAAGTTACGATATATCGTAGGCTTCGGATTGGTGGAGATGGCCATCTCCACCAATCCGAAGCCTACGATATATCGTAATTTGTACGAGAAAACTGGCCGCTGTCATATGAGCCACACTAATAAGTAGCATAATACGACACAGGGGGTTAAAATATGTAATTTTCAGCTGGGCCGATTTGAAAATGTGAATCGCGTTCGCGAGACACGGGAGGCGTGAAATGAGAAAACGTTTGAGCTGGCTAATTTGGGGATTAATTGAATGTATTTAAAACCACGAGAAATGTGTGGCCTCTTAAATATGCTTTGTATAATAACGGTAGATTAACAAGGTACTCAAGTCAATCTATGATAAATTATGTGAGATTTGCACCACAAATTTGCTGGAGAACACTATAATGCTGTGCTTTATTAACGGGGTATTAAACCTAAAGTGTGGTGGCCTGGTAAATCCGAGATATCGAACAGATTTAATGTCGGTCCGATATCTGGTTTATCGGCGGTGCCGCTACATTGGTGCCACACCTGTGGTTAATCTATAGGTTATCCACGCACCTAAAGTTGCTGTAATGTTGGGCCACAGTATGCGATACTGGCCCAATGTTATAACAACATTTGGTATATACTGTATATCTTGTAGTCTTCGCGTGTTTAAATTTTCGCGAATTTCTGATTTTTCATTTTTCACGAAGTTTAGAATTCGCAAATTTTCATTTTTCTTCAGTATAGCGCTATTATGAAAATAATTTTTGTGAGATTCTTGAATTCGCGAATTTGTCATCTCCGCTAAATTCGCGAAAATTAAAACCTCGCGAAAATTACCAGATCTGCAGCATATAATGTTGGTGATTCCTAATGTAGTTATCACAGTAAATATAAGACGTTGAGCCAATGTTGTTTTAATGTTGGGCCACTTACGACGCTGGCCCAATATTAAAATAACAATGGATTTACGTCACTTTTTTTCTTGGGAAGTCCTAAAGTGACGGCAACGTAGCCGATTTGTTGGGATAATAATATGAAGACGAAACGTGTATAGCACGTGGTCTAAACGACAAAAAAATACTTTTTAATAGTCTAAACGTAGTCGGAATTATTGAATAATTTTACCCATAGAATCAGTTAAATTATTTTACGAATAAAATGATCTGCCCGATGATGATTCGTTTTTAAACGCTGGCATTCTGTGAAACTCAATGAGCACCTTATAACATCATTCTCACGAATTACTTATTTTATATGATCATAACGTCTGAAGTTTCTAATTTGATTTGCATATGGACGAGTAACTATTCATATATTACACATTGGAGACAAACCCCCACTCCGTACGTTTGCTCTCCGATGTGGATCATCATTGGAAGAAAAATAATTATCCTGCATTATAACGGTTTAAAAACGACTCTTGTCGTACTTAGTGCTTGAAGAGTAAGCAGTGGGCCTAAATTCAGCTTTTAATGACATTTTAATGACATTTTAATGACATACGAGTAAGATAAGACAAGGTAAGTTATTTTTTATATTTTCAGTGGGATGGAAACTCTTTTTCGCCGTGTTTGAAGATAGATCTTTTTAATTACATGATCCTACAAGAATATTTTGTTATTATTGTGCATCGCAGCGGCATCGCTCGCACACGGCGTATCGTAGCAACCAAAGGGTTGTATATGCTACTAGTTACAGTAGCACATACTACCCTTTAATCCCCGAGGACGTCCCAGCAACACGACACATTGAAACAATGTTGACTTCATGTTGGGCCAGCGTCGCAGACGGTGGGCCAACATTAAGTCAACATTGTTTCAATATGTCGTGTTTGCTGGGAGGGGAGAATGTATTGTGTGCATAAGGTCGGGGAGCGTTTATTTTATGTGCATAGGTTGGGCGGCATTTATTTTGTGCATGGTGCCACACTGGTGGTTTTACACAGTGCTTGTGAGTCAGTATGATTCTGCTCCGGAGATACAAAAGCCAGTATCTGCTCACTCATAAAGTAAGCAGTTACTGCCTTTTAGCTTCGCTAGCAGAGTGTTGTTTTACTTACTTGGCAGCCGTTCTGCACGAAAACACCAATATTAATTACAACTAAACTATCAACATTGTTACAACATCAACAACATTATTGACAAAATGACACACTAATAATAGGACAAAATTGAACATGAACAATGCAATTCATATTTAGTATGAATATGTAATAAAAAAAATGTATTATCCATTTTAACTAAGCAGTTTTATTAGTCGCATGACATGTATAAGATATAAATGTTATATTTTGTTTATGTTTCTGTTGGCATGATGAGCTCAATAATTATTCGCTGCGTTGTTGTGAAAACATTATAACTAATGCGAATTTATTTACAGTGATTACTGTAAAAAGCTTGTTTGATAATAAGCGTTAAACTGTAGAAGCACCGTAATTATGGTTCTCATATACTCGTCACCTTGGTATTACCCCTTCAGGCCCTCACGATGCATTAAAGCATCATTTTACACCATTGAAAACATATTTGATTTTTTCACAGCTAAGGGTTTTAGAAGACAAATTTCGATGAAATTGTTTTACGAATACATAGTAATTTTCTCAATTTCAAACCACATCAAATCAGCTTCATCCACTACAAGTCGAGAATTGCGACAGCAATTCGCGGCTTGTGGTGGATGAAGATGACAATCGTAAATTCAGGCTTGAAGAGCTATAGGGTGATATCTGCCACTTTGCAAAGTGGCAGATATCACCCTATAATAGAAGGTGACGAACAGATGGAAAAATAGTGAATTTTTCAATAATAACTGAAACATGCAATAATCTTCATAGCATTTTGTATTAATATTTGATAAAATACCCTCTCCTCAGAGTTGAAAGGGGAGAGTATAACCATGTTAGAATTAAAAATAAATATTCTACTCACTCTTCCTCCTCCTCCTCACTGAAACAGAAAGAGGTCAAAGGTCAAACAAAGGTCATTATCAAACGTTTTTCAAATTATTTTTTAATCACTGAGAATATTGAAATATCCAAGGCTAGGTCCTAATGGTCGACACATTATCGTTAATAATGTAGGCTAGGACTTATTATAGGCTAGTCTAATTCAGTATGATAATTATGCTTTCATCAAAATATATTAAATTTTATATCACAAAATTAATGCTGTTTATTTTGTAAGAGCGAACCAGTGCCATAATCAGCAGTGGTGCGGTCCAGAGAGACACGAATTTATATTAACTCTTTAAGTGCTTCATTACTACTTAACATTTTCCTTTCATTTGAAGTTGGCATTGCTCACGCAATTGCCAACTTCAAATGAAAGGAAAATACCTCCTCACTTAAAAATTAAACCTGCTAAATTTCACAATGGGGGCTTTACTCAAGATTCATACATGCATATTTGTTCAATTTCTGTCAAATTTTAGTTGTGGAAAAAAAGTATGAATGCGCTTAAAAGCGTCGCCCGCACTCAAAGGGTTAAAGACCAGTTCTGAGCTACATAGGTCTAGAGGCCAGCCATCCCACTAAGAATCCTAAAATTAAGATTATCTTAATTTTCTCATATTTTTCATAGAAAAAAATCTAAACTTTTCTAATGGGAATAAGAGAAAGTGAACCCTTTCGGCGCGGAGACCGTATTAATACGTCCAAATCTGACGTCTGACGTATAAAGATGATCCCCAGATCAATTATAATGGTCATAGACCCATAACATAGTTATTCAAATGAAGCAGAAAGAGCTAACTAAGACATTTATGATGATTTCAATTGAAAAAAACTACTTTGGTCTCAATGGTTTATACACAAATATTTCAGCTTTGTTAGAGCTAACATTCTTAGTTGGGTGCCCCCAGACCTATGATGTTGCGCGATTCGGGGGTGCGAGCTTGTATTTCTCCTGACTTGGTCTCTATTAGGAAGATCACAGAATGTTTGCAGAACTTGCATGAATGTTTTCAATTGTACTTGCATAAATGTTTTCTAAACTTGCATATATTTTTTCAAGTGTACTTGTATATGTTTTCTGAACCTTAAGAAATGTTTTCTGAACATGCAGAAATGTTTTTGAACTTGTGCATAATTAATGCTGGTGTCACCTGTAGGCCACCGTAGATCAGATTCAGATCCATTTATTTGATCAAACAAAATACATAGTAATATAGTCAGTATCATAAAAAAGTTGATCAGGAGACATCCACTATATATAAGACCAAAAAATGGTCGCTAGCGTGGAGGCCAGAATCTCATTACTGTATCGCTCAAAAAAACAGGCCCATCTTGTAGCCCATACCAGAAATGCATAGCCTACAGTATTATGCGCCCATATTGAGTTATGTAAAAACGACAGCCGCGAAGCAGCTTCCATTTTTAGCGGAAAACAAAGTCTAATACTGGTCGACTGCTATTCGTATGACCCCCATAAAATGGTGATAAATCTAAGATTTTCACACAAAAAAACGCATCTGATTCTAATGAGGTTTTCAGGCAGAAGGATTTATGGTGGATGTTTTCAGACGTCTGTGACGCTCTACTACACACAAGAGACGTCGTCCCAATGTTGGTTCAATGCTGGGCCACCGTTTACTACGCTGACCCAACATTAAACCAACATTGGCTCAACGTCCGCTGTTTCCTAAATCCTGCACACGTGGCTGGAAAGCGCGCGAGTTATTTACGTCAGCTACGAAATGCCAGTGCAGATAAGCTACATTCCTTCTGCATGATGCTTGGCTTCAACCCACGTCATCGGCTCATCCTGGTACTCGCTTTACCCGGGGAGGGGGGGGGGGGTGATAGTGGTCCAATTCAGACCCAATGTTGTCTGAATTGGGTCTGAATTGGGCCTCCAAGTGTAATATATTGACCATTAGCGCATCTTGGTACCCGCTTTAACCGATGTGGACTGTTCGCGGCTAGGATCCACAGCCCATACCTTTACGTTGTGGGTTGTTCACGGTTACATGTTTACGACCCCTGTGTGGGAAACGCCTTATCTAACATGTCTAATGCAGGAAACACCTTTCTGATATAAACACCTATAACTAACATACAAATCGCAAAGGAAAGCGGTTGCCGCTTACCCAGCAAACGCAAAACATTTGTATAACATTTGTACAGCGTCGGTCCAACGTCTTCGACGGTTGTACAACATTGTACAAATGTTATAAAAAAGTTTCGTGCTTGTTTGGTAGGCCTGATTTGAAAAAAATAAATGGTAGTGTTCAGCGAACACCAGCCAACACCCCCCCCCCCCCCGCCGGTGAGTTTTCGCGCTCTTTGACATTCACATAAGTCGATAGGCGGCGCCACGATACACTTCTTATGCGACCTGCAAAATGGCGCATATCGAGGAGACTGCTAACCCCTACCCCAGCAAACACAGAACATTTGACAAGCATTTATACAACGTCGGCCCAACGTCGAAGACGTTGGGCCGGCGTTGTATAAATGTTAGAAAAATGTGTTGTGTTACGAATATAGGCCCTAGTCGTTTTTATTAGCTGATCAAATCACTGATATTGGGAATGGAATGATTGTTTCAACATCAAGATTTTCCAATATTTGGTCTCAAATGATTATGAGTAATGTCCCCCCACTTGAATTCATATGCGTCGCGGTAGCGAGACATACAGCAAATGTGTGAAAAATAAAATAATTTAATTATTAATGTCCCAACATATAAGTGATCGTAAACGTTTTTTTCAGGCGGTAGCATTGGTGAAGTAATAGTGCGGACAAATTTGGACTTTATACCACGTACCACTTAAAGCTGTACCTATCTGAAACTGCACACTGAATTGAGACGGCATAGATTCGCTCTTATAAATCGTTCCCTTGGATATGAAAAGGTGTATCTGCCTAGCCCAAATACAAGGCTATTCCGCCCCAGCTGGACTGGTATCCAGGGCTAGTATCTGCCACTTTACGAAGTGGCAGATACACCCTTTCATATCCAAGGGGACGAAATGTAGGCCTACTATGAGCCAGGATCAATGAAGTACATGAAGAGTTATTGTTATGATGTTATTTTCTGTTAGTTCCGTGAATGCGGCGTGATGTGTTCACATACAATATCTTAGTACTGAAAAATTAGCCTTTTACTGGATTAGCAACATATTTGTAAATTGTGCGTGGCAGTAAAGGAACAATGTGTTAGAAACAGCTGTGCAATCATCCGGTGAAACACGAGACGTTGGCCCAATGCAGGGTTATTGTTGGCACACCGTCTGCGACGTTGTTATCTCTCATATACATGATACAGAGAGGGAGCATGTGGTTCTTACTGTCATATAGGGAGCATGTATTAACATGTGTTACATAGGGAACATGTACCAAAGCTCCGCTGTCACACAGGGAGCATTTGTTTATAGCTATGACACAAAGAGTATGCATTTATTGATATGCTTTCAGAGGAGAAGCATATATTTATAGCTGTCAGATATGAAACATATTGTATACAGATGCTTAGGGAGGTTGTATTCACGTATGTTACACAGGGAGCATTTATCTACATTTTTTCACAAGAGGCATGTATTTATGGTCACAGCTGTCACACAGGGATCATACAGTTATTGCTGTGCCATCACACAGGGAGCATGTATTTATATTTGTGATTAACATCAGTCAGAAGCTTGTATTTATAGCTGGCTTTTAAGGGAGCACATAGTTCTTGTTGTGCTGTCACACAGGGAGCATGTATTTATAGCTGAGATGAAACATTACAAGCATGTATTTATAGCTGGCATTTAAGGGAGCATATACCCAGCAGACACAAAACATTTGTATGACATTTATACAGTGTTGGACCAACGTAGCAGACGTTGGGACGACGTTGTATAAATGTTATACAAATGTTTTGTATTTGCTAGGTAGTTATTGATGTGCTATCACACAGGGAGCATGTATTTATAGCTGTGATTTAACATCAGAAGCATGTATTTATAGCTGACATTTAAGGGAGCATACTGGTTATTGCTGTGCCATCACACATGTATAATAACCTGATACTGCACCATTAAAGCGACACAATCAGGCCAAAATCAACATTTTTATTTTGGCCCCTTGATATGTTCATAAGTTTTCAAAATATCCATAAATTGGAATTTCGTAAGTCTTTAAAATATTTGCTTGCGCATTTACAGTTAAAAGATAGATCTAGATAAGAATGAGATTTAATGTCATCCCTGCATTTCTTATTTAGGACATAGATGTATAAAATTAAATATAATTCTTATTTCTCTTCTAACTGGTAAATACGCAACCCAAAATTAAAAAAAATTCTAGTGAATGATCATTTTGAAAACTTAATAACATAATATTATCATGATTATCAAGGAGCCAACATAAAAATTGTGATTTTCGGCTTGATTGTGTCGCTTTAAAAGCTATGATCTTGAACCAAACTTACCCGGCAGCTGCGCTGTGAGTAAAATCAAAATTGTCACAAATATAGTAAATAATCCGGTATCGAAAATTAATAGTCATATATCCGAATTATATTAAAAATGAATACAAAAATCATTTTCAAATCACACATTCACTATCATCAAAATCTTGCACTCAAAATTTCTACTGAAAAATTCACACAAAAAATTTAAAAAATACAACCTAGCAAACGCGAGCCATTGAGCCGATGTTGGTTAAATGTTGGGCCAACCTCTGCGACGTTGGCCCGACATTAAACCAATATTGGCCCAACGTCTAGTGTGTGTTGGGATCCTTCAAATAAATATGTCACAATGGGACACATAGCATAGGGTGGATATAAAAGAGGGAATTATACGAATCCAATGTAAGTAAATTAACACCTGCTGAGCATAATTTATGTTCATATATGTAAATATATGTAAATTTATTTACCTGTAATCTCTTTCCTCGTCAGACATGATGTGTGTTGTTGGCTACGCGCGAAAGACTATGTACAAACTGAAAATAAACAAAGGAAAAAGTTCATTAATATTCATAATATCATGATAAAAAGATTATGTACAAACTGAAAGTAGAACGTCATCACTATTCATGACTTTATGATGAAAAACTACACAAAATAAAAATAAACGTCATAAATATTCATATTTATCATAATTATTTATTGACTTTAAGTAGTGGCAAGTCTATGTACGAACTGGAAGCAAACAAAGGAAAAACGTCATGAATATTCATGAATCATTATCAATGACTTCTAGTAGCAAAAAATTTCAAAAAGAACAGGCAATGTATCCATAACATTCTTTAACCCTTAGGGCTCTGAGGTATTAAATAAAGTTTTCAATCGCTTGAAATCGTGTCTCGCTAGCGCGATCCACAACTTCAATGGATTGAAAATGAATCATATTTGTATAATTTGAGACCAAAAATGTGTAAATCTTGATGTTTAAACACACAGTTCATTCCCAATATTACTTATTTCATAGGCTACTAAGACGGATTAAAGAGAATCTATAATCGCACTTATAGGGTGAAACCTAGATTGTGATTATAACAGTAATATCGCGTTAATATTTACACTAATGTGTCACGATTTTCTACGTTTTCAGGCTTAATGTCTGTGTAATCCAATATTCCAACCAGGAAATAGTCCACAAAAGTTTTGAAGAATATATTGAGCTTGGCTTGTAGTCATATCCCAGCTACACTTATGTCCAATGTGTGCATATTTCAAATGATTCCATGCCTGGTGGCATTTGAATATAAAGTCCGAGCAGTGATTTTAGCTGGTGATCCACATTACGTGTCTTGTTGTCCATATCCAAATGGTGGAAGTTTAGTCCGCTGTTATATTTCTCTAGTACCTTAAAACTCACCAGGTGGCAGAATATAAGCAGAATGCTGTGCAGCTGCTGTCATGTGAATCAGTGAGTTTCGCTCACTTCCGTAACTCCTATTCCATGATGAACGTGATTGTCAGTTCACAGTGGAAACAATGTTATTTCAATCTCAAGAAATCATCGGATTGAAGTTATTGTAACATTTTGTTATTTGGAGAATCACCCCAAACACACGACCACACCAGGGTTTAGTTTCCCATTTTCTAAGAAGTTTTAATGGCATTGCATTGACAGTGCTTTCCACAAATTTTGAATTGGTGTATTGCACTACTCATTAAATTGCATTGTATTGCATTACATTACACTGAACAACAGCGAAGTGACATAGCACTTTACATAACATGACATGATATGATATGATATTGCATAGCATGACATTGCATTGCATTGCATTGCATTGCATTGCATTGCATTGCATTGCATTGCATTGCATTACATTTAATTGCATTGCATTGAATTGCATTACTTTACATTGCATTGCATTGCATTGTACTGCATTACATTACATTACATTGCATTGTTTGCATTACATTGCATTGCATTGCATTGCATTGCATTGCATTGCATTGCATTGCATTGCATTGCATTGCATGCATTGCATTGCATTGCATTGCATTGCATTGCATTGCATTGCATTGCATTGCATTGCATTGCATTGCATTGCATTGTACTGCATTGAATTACATTGCATTCACATAATGTGTTATGATAATCAACAACAGTTACTGTATAACGATATTGTTATCTATCTTTAAAACCGAAAATGATTGATTTTTATTATTAGCAACATTTCGAGACTCTGATCACCAGGGAATGTGCCTGCTTATACACATTATATATGCCCATTATTGTATTATACTCTAACTGCTGTTCAGCCAAAAGGCAATAACTGCTTACTTCTCAAGTAAGCATTCACTGCATTTTGGTTTGCAGAGCAGTGCAGGCCTATATGAGTGTCTTCCGACACCCACCTTTTACATGTAGCTTCTACATGTGATACTTGTTAAGTTCTGACGCCCACACTCCCCGCATGCCAAGAACGACCCGCCAGTATCTCAGCTATATATAGACAGTAATGGAGAGAGATCCAGTGGTTGGAGCCTTAAGTTCACCTATACTGCCGGAACAAGACAAACAGCAGTATATGCTTTACATAAGAAAGTAAGCAGTTACTGCTGTTTAGCTTTGCAACATACACGAAGACAAACAGCAGTAACTGCTTACTTGAAAAGTGAGCAGTTACTGTTGTTTGTCTTTGAGCTGCAGGATTCTCTTCTGCCATCGAGTACTGGCATACTGACCGCCGTGCAAAGACAAACACCAGTAACTGCTTACTTGAAAAGTAAGCCGTTACTGCCTTTGGCTTTGCAGAGCAGTGTAGGTGAGAGCAGTTAATACTGCCATAGACTCCTGACTTACACCTCTAGATTTATCCTCCACTACACATGGAGGAAAGCAGATGATAACTGTGTGGTGAAATAGAGAGAAATTCCACAATTAACTACCGTGCAAAAGCAAACAGCAGTAACTTCTCACTTTCCAAGTAAGCAGTTACTGCTGTTTGTCTTTGAGCTGCAAGATTCTCTTCTGCCATCGAGTTCTGGCATTCTGGCCGCCGTGCAAAGACAAACAGCAGTAACTGGTCACTTTTCAAGTGAGCAGTTACTGCTGTTTGCCTAGAATTTGGAGTAAAGAGAACATCAGTCGCTGCTTACTTATCAGATGAGCAGTTACTGCTGTTTACTATTGCAAATGGTCAATTTCAGTTCTTAAGGAACGCAACCCTTTATTTTAATACGAAGTAATAAAACCACAATGTACAGTCGAAAGTCGAACCTCATCGTTGTGCATAGCAAACAAGCCCTTCTAAAATCCAGAATATTTTAATTTTCGTCACCATCGTAATATAAACCTAACATTACGTATATTGACAAATCCATCCACTTAGTATGAAAGAGTTTGTCTCAGTTGAGTCATAAAACCTGCTCTTAATATCATTACATACATTATTTGTAACGTTAACTTCAATATACAATCTTAGATAAATAGGTCATAATATGCCGTTCATCGTTGTATGATACAATTTTTTTTCACATTGTGTCGAACATTTCTATTTATACCATATCTATACCAAAAATTCCTTGATACGACAAAAAAACCACGAGTGTATGTCGTTTTGAGCCACTACTGGGTCGAGGCTTGTTCAACATGCCACTGTTTTAATAGAGTAGAGCTAATATAAACGTTGAAGCAAAGTTTTTCTTGCTTTTAAGATACCAGATTTGCCATGTTTGCTATCAGATGCCGGTTTTTCACCGTCGAAATATCACTATAGTTTTGTAGGTGATGTGGGCGCCATTTTATGCCACGTACAGAAAGTTCAGACATATATTTTGGGATTTGACATTTAGGTCTCTGACATTCCCAGAGCTGGAGAAAGACTCTGATTTATAACCTGTGATGGGAAGCATTTTTCCATAGTTAACCTTTTCACGTCCACCACATGTTTGGATGAATGATTGATACTCAACCTGGGGTCAATTTTTGCAACTGCAAGCTAACTTACTTCAGGAGCCACCATACAATCCTGGGAAGGGGGGGGGTGAAGTATTTAAAAAATTTTTTTTAGCAGACTCTGCATGAAATAAACAATATATTTTGGGAACTGTTCTATATGAACATGTGATAAAATTTAAAATATTCACACGCCGGCTCGAAATAAATACTACAGATACTCCAGCCTCCAGTGACTTCAACCCCCCCCCCCCCCCTCAATGAAGATTGATTGGAGGTCCCCTAAAGGCAGAGGTCCCCTAAAGGCAGAGGAGCAAACGATAAAGTGACCATAAGTTATATACCGATCTAAACGTAACCTAAATATAATTATTTTAGCAATGTATATTTTTCAGAACAAGTCACTTAGCAAAATCGTGGTAAAAATTTAAACAATGTAAAATCTGCAATAAATTTGTTAAAATTATTTTACGTTAATGATAGGACACAATATATGTTAGCCCAATGAGTTTTGATTGCTAGCTCCACACAGATAAAAAGATACGTGACGTTGATTTTAATAAAAGAATAGTTTTTCGAATTGATTGATTTAAAAAAAAAGAAGGTTTTTTTTCGATTTTTTCCGCGTTTTTTTTCAAATTCTGTTTTTTTTTTTTAATTTTTGCGATTTTTGGAACAAATTAGATTAGTTTCATGTGTATAGCCTCCGTGTAAAGTGAAGGATAGTATCTGCTTAGTTTACAAGTAAGCAGATACTGCCTTTCGGCTTTGCAGAGCAGTGAATTAGCTCCGTGTAAAAATAGTAAAGTCAAGGGTAGTATCTGCTGACTTTTCAAAACAGATACTACTGCCCGCCTTTAACCCTCTAAGCCCTCACGATGCATTAAAGCATCATTTTACTTCCCTGAAAGCAGACTTAATTTTCCTACAACCAAGGGTTTTAGAACGGAAATTTCCATGAAACTGGTTTTCAAATACATAGCAAATTTCTTTAATTTTAAATCACATCAAATCATCTTCATCCACTACAAGTCGAGAATTGCGGAAGCAATTCGCGGCTTGTAGTGAATGAAGATGACAATGGTAAATTCAGGCTTGAAAGGTTTAAGCTGTAGAGCTAATATTCACCAAGATAATAAATTGGCTCAGGTCATGTTTACAGCCATATTATCGCCCCCTTCAGTTTTCATTGTTAGATGTCTGTAAACAACACAGGGCTAGAGACATCACGGATTATAACAGCTGTAATATTATAAGGTTATAGGCTGTGTACAGTAACTCTCTCGGCCGGGCTGTGCATTTCATGTTCCAAACTCTTGAAATATAGTAAGTGTAAAGTGCTGCCTATGGTAGCCTAAAACTCACAAAGTTATTCGAAAAGAGTAGGGCATAGTTCCGATTTCAGGCTTATTTCTGTCATTAAGCTCTAGATCGCAATAAAAGGAAGCCCGAAGTTGGGACTAAGGTGTACATTTTTCAAAAAATCCAAGGGGTCTTGACAGCGCACAATATGTTTGGGAGCACCACACACTCTCGGCCTTTAAGTATTTTGTAGTAGTGTATGCACACTCATGATAACCAGTATCTGACCGACTGGGACTCGAACCTGATACCGGTGCCTCTGTGGTATGAGATCCCAACCGAACCAAATGAGCTACCGTGGACGTCATCTGTATATTTGTATCCCTGACACAGTGTCCGTCTATATTGACACGCTGTCATAGATCACGTGTGTGTCTTGGCTCGACATTCGTTGTTTGCCATGGCAACACACGAGATAATTAGGTCATTAGGTCTCGGGTGATTACAGAGATTGTATGCTTCATTCCAGCAAAGATTAAACTTTGACCCAATGTCGTTTTGATGTTGTGTCGACGTTGAAGATGATGAGCCAAGTAAATTAGATGTTTCCCATGTGTAATGTAAATAATAATTGTCTTTTTTAATAATTATTAATGACATGTGGATTTCGTATTGGTTTTAATTCAACATCGCTATAAATATTTTTGTATTAGATGTAGAACTACTTTAAAAAAGAATAAAACTAAATTTACCTCATTATATTGTTTGCGTCTTTTCCTAATATGGTGTTATTTTTTACTGTAGATCTTCAAAATAAACAATTGTTTTTATTTGTGTTTTATGTCCTCTCTGTTCCTTTTATTTTGGGAAATCTTTACACAGTATAATATGGTGATTAAACAATGGACTAAAACAATATTAAACCACCCATTCATCGTATTGTAATAATCGTTATCGATTATAGATAAGTGAATTAAATTTAATTAAAACTTAAACGACTACCTATTAAATGCAGTATTTGAGCTGTATTTATTTGAATAGACCATTCGCCTGGGGGCGCCCCAGTCAGTGGTTGTCGACTGTGGCGGAGAGGTGGGCAGTGTGTGTGTGCGGGGGGGGGGGGGGGGATCAGCAAAACCAAAATACCAGCAAACACGTGAAGTTCACCCAATGTTGATTTAATATTGGTCCACCGTTACAGACGGTGGACCAATATTATACCAACATTGGGTCTACGGCTCGTGCATACTGGCATACCAGTACTGTATCCAAGATGGCCACCGGGGGGAAGGGGTCGGTACAGACGGATAAATTGATAACAAGTCATACGAACTCTTTATCTCACTGTACAATACAGAAGGTGTCTGATAAGCGCTAGGGTATCACCGCACACATAATAAAAACATACAATATCGACAACATTTATTTCTAGATCCGGAACAATTCACACTTATATCTCGGTCATCACATATCCACCCAGAATGTCATAGATCCAGTGAATGCATCTCGATTTATAGGATGAATAGGCCTAAACCGTTCGTTACCCTAGCGTGTTATGTTAACGATACAATATGCTATCCCTGCAAACGTAACAGAAATATTCCAGAGAGCTGTTTTGTTCAGGAAGTAATCACACGAAATTTATCTCTCATTTAATTTTTTCAATCGAAAGGCAAAATTTGACTGTTTTTGAGAGACGCTGAATCTGATGTTGTTTTGGTGCCGAGCCAGAGTCGCAACGTTGGGGCGTCGCCAAATCAACATCGGGCTAATGGTCTGTGTTTCTGGGATGTTTGAGCAGTGAATATCCAGTTTGAGAAATAAAATACCGGTAATTTTTTGTTTAAGTCCCAATGCCTTGCAATACATTACATATTCCATAGTCAATGCCAGGTATTCAATCAATAATCTATGTAGACTTCCAGATATTCCATCAGCCACATATATATATATAAGTATATAAATGGCTTATCAGAGATAAATGTATATCCCAATCTCAGGCTGGCATCTGATCCTCAGTCGATACTTCTCCCCGCTATTTTAGGATCATGGTGGCGGCATGTGGTGGCTGACTCTTTGATCTCTACATGCATGTGTAACAAGTTATGCCAGGAATTCGCCCCAGTGGTATTAAAGGTGGAGATATTCCACTTTACAAAGTGGTAGAAAGTTATTAAATATAAAAACCCTTTACGTACCGATGTTGCATATATATATTCAATGTGAAATATATTACATGAGCTTGAAAAATACAACATAAGAAAACCTTATACTTGTCGCCACATTGAGGTGGGAATGATAGAAGAAGAATTAAAGAATACATTTGGGTAGTTAATATTAAGTGTAGTCAAAATTATTGTAGATGTTAGTTTTTCTCTAATAACAGTGGCGTTGGCATTATTATGATATTACATTATCACCCATGTACTTCCTCCTTAGATCATATCATATTAAATCCGCCCAGGCGAGGAAGGTTTACATTCCACAATTGACTGATTTGTCAAATGTAGGTCAAACTCACTGAATACCGTGTTGAAAGACATCATACATCCGAATAGAACAAGAGAAAAATAAAATATATTGCAACTATACCGCGGCTGGCATTATGAATCGTAGCAAACAAATAATTCCCATCTTGTTCAGGTTATTGAACGCCATGGCATTTAACAGGATGAACAAGATGAAATTTTGCTACCTGCGAAAAATGGTATTAGTACGTTCAAGCGGTAATAGTCAGGGGGTCAAATGCATATTTTTGGTCAAACCTGGAAAGTGGGTCCAAAGTTTTTTTCTCTGTGTTTTCATGTTATATAGGTATTATACTCAAGGAAACTGCATGATGGCATTCTCACAACATTGAGCATTTTTATATAACACGTTTTATAAAATCGCGTCAATCGGGACGCAAAATAATAGTTTTACACGTTTCGAAAAATATAAATATGTATATAAAGCACTAACCTTATCTATATTTGCCATCATTGGAAATAGTATGTCTCCAGTGTTAACAAAAGTGAAACCATAATTGTACAAATTGATTGAACCAGAAGTTTTGAGTTATGTGTACCCTTTGATTCCAAGGCCTTTCATAAACATAATTACCAATGTAAAAACCTCAAATTTCACAATAATATAAGAGTGTGACCTATCAAAATGAAAGGAATTTCATTATGATGTCGCCAAGTATCTATAAAACATACGTAACGCAAAAATTAATATTTTTATATATATCGACGAGATATAATTATAATGTATAATTCTGGCCATACGTTCTAAAATTCTGTATACTACGTCATCCAATGGTGTTAACACTTAACATCAAAGTATTTGTTCATAGATTTATATATTTTTTTAAAGAATTTTTTGTGTGGTTTATTACCTCCGCCAAAGGAGGTTATGTGTTTGGTCGCGATGGTTTGTCTGTCCGTCAGTATGATTATTTATAAAGTAAAAAATGGATTTGCATGAAACGTTTACAAGAGGTGTGTCTCGGGCCAAAGAACAATCCATTGAATTTGGAAATGATTCGGATTAGCTTAAGATTCGGATCCAATACACAATCACTGCGGCGGAGGTTTGCAGTCTCTAACTGACTGTTTTATTTCATTTGGCGATATGTCTATGCTTCTGCAAGTCGTACCTATCACATTATACCCCTGTTGCAAAGTATGAGTGCACTTTCAATTGATGACAGATATTGTAACCACAGCTGAGTGTTATGCTTTGTGAATCAAAATAAATTTAAAATTATTTTCATTCATTTGGAATTACTTATGCTAACTGTTTGTCGTGATTAATAATTCAGACCAAGAGGGCTCAGCAGCGAATGACCCACCCACAGTTTATGTTTTATTTTAAACGCGATGAATCAACAATTAAAAGGTTTTCAAAAGAGGGATCAAGACGACCGCAGATTATCATGATTTCGATAACGTTTTTATCAGATACTATGATCCAAAAAAATGTAACATGCCTGCGTCTTTCGCTCTACCAGAGTTGCCACTAAACCAAGAGAGCGAGGTAAACATGTTAGAGAAGGGCCAATTGTATTTGCATTTTTTTTCATGAAATCTGCAAATCGTCAAACCGAATAATTTGTAGAAAAACAGACAGTGTGTGAAACTCAAAACACGATCGTAGCATAATTATACATATTTGTATAGGCTTACCACATATTAACTGTGACTGATATGACACATTTCCAGTCATTGGCGACAGGCCCCAATTTACAATTATGAAATCAAATCTGCAACTGTATAAAATTATGCCAGACGTCCTTTGGGTGTATCCAGATAATTGGTTTCATCAGAGACATATCTCCGGGTTGGTGGTATACATCTCTTCGTGGGTGTTATCGGTGTACAACTCTGATGGCAGGATCAGTACCGTGGTACAGACTTACATTTATGCAAACAAAACAATGCTACACAAGATAATGCGATGATGAGTGAACCCTAGCACCCGAAGGGTGCTGAGAGTGAGATAAAGACAACAAAGCTTATTTAAAAGCTGCTTTTAGCCTTTCCAATTCTTCATTAATATATCAAACTCATTGCAGATGTCTGGTTGGCAAGGGCGGCAAGGAACCTGGGAAAACAGAAGCATTTTATAATTTAAGTAATTTTGATGCGCCCTCAGCGCACAGAGGGTTGCGGTGGTCTAAATGAGGTGTTGAATCAGCCAGTAGCTATCCTGTATCTCGTGTCTTATCTCGCAAGTCAGAATGAGAATATGCCGATAAAGTTGTAATTTAGCAGATCCTTTAAATGTACATTTGAGACATTTATTTTATTAAACCTATGTCTCTTGTGGATATTTAAATTACGTTAGTATGGAAACAAATTCTTTAAATTGCGCTCTGCGCTTGCTGTGCGACATGTTGCTTTCCAAGATAATGACACTACATCTAGTCTTCTATATGCGTTACTACAATTCCAGCACTAAATTTTGAGCACGAATAGCCAGATGTAGGGTATCTAAGTTGAAAAATATCCCTGTTCCAACAGCTTTGGTGATTGCTGCTAGTAATAACAGCTCATCTGAATATGTCATGACCCGCAACACCCGGCATATTAAACTGTGATATACATAATCATAGACCAATCTGCTGCACAGCTTTAGGAGACAAATATTGATATTCCCATTATTATGCAATCGCCTAGATACATAATGTGTCATAGAAATTAAAGTGACCTAGGCACTGCGAATATTTTGACCTCATTCCTAACCTGCTGTCAGGACCCTCCTTATCTCGATGTGATACTCTGGCTGGAAGGTTTGGTATTGGAATTATTGGAGATATTAATGTCTTCTGGCTCGATGTAGTAAGGAACCTATTCTGCGGTTAGTAACAAGGCCAGAGGAACATCACATGTTGATAATTATGATAATTGCCATCAACTGAGCAAGCCTTCCAGGAACATTTGAAAATAGAACATTTACAAACTTTCCGGTGAAGAATGTCTTGATGCTTGAGCCACAGAAGTTAGATCCGATAGCATATGAACGGAGCATAGATGGGAATATGTCATGTTCAACTACAGTTCCTGAATGAAGTCAACTGGTCTCAGATTGCATCTCAACTGGTCCCTAATTACATAACAAAAAAATAAAATATGGTTGCTCCAGTAAGAACCATGTGATAATGTTCGATGTGGAAGCAGCAAAGCAGGAATGCCATTGTCTAAGAATATGATGGATAATACTACTGCATTAACAAATATGATGAAACAAATAATGAATAGGATGGTAGCTGTAACTTTAATATAAATATAGAACAAATAGCAAAATGATGGCGAAGGTGGTGGTGTCATTGCCGATTATTTAACTTAACTTAGGATAAAGAACTATTTATTTTAAATAACTATCACGTACAATGTTGGTAGTTTAGCAGGTACAGTAACCTGAATTATTACACCACATATTGATACTTGATGTATCCATATAGTCAGATATAGATATGCTGTGATATTGGAACTAAAAAAAAGACACAAAAAGGTTAAATATCATGAATTATTTACTCATCTGTTAAACTGTTATACCACAAGAACGGAACATATATACGTCACAGTTAAATTCAAACCACATTGTCATTGATGAACCAACTTCATATTTTGCACAATACAATCATATGCCTTGACACAGAGGCTGGCCAATTGGCATTTAACTTTACCTAATTAGGGCCCACAAATTTCCTCCGTGTGTCTCAATAGCGACCGGGCATCTAAACGTTGGAGAAGCGTTAATTTGGGTCAATGCCAGCGTCGCAGATAATGGCCCAACATTGGGTTAGTGAATCATGTTGACTGCCCCATACAATATAATTCAAACAATATAATAATCCCCTTATCTTTCTCATCCCAGCAAATATATACGGTCAAGTATGCCACATTTGGGTTGTGACCTAGAGGAGCGAAAATAGGTGAGCGACAGGTTATCTAGTTTATTAAGATCATGACACTTCATTATTATAAGACAATCACTACAGGTTCAGCTATAGAAACACATACAAATGTGGGGGGATGTAATATAGGGCCTACAAACGATACTGAATTAGGCATGTTTGACCTGATTTTGTGACCTTTGACCTTGAATTATAGCCTTGACCTTTGACCCAATGATATTTATTATTAATATACATCAATATACAGCCAATAAAACTAATAATTATCAGTTATGTGAATATATAAAGTGATTTTCTGTTTTTCCCGATCACGTAAAACCATTATTTTGTACCGCGATGGGCGAAAAATTGTAAAACTCGTTATTTCAAAATGCTCAATGCTGTGAGAATGCCATCACGCGGTTTCATAGAGAACAATACCTATATAACATGAAAACATTGAGAAAAAAACTTTGGACCCACTTTCCAGGTTCAGCTCCTGGCCCCCTGACTATAAATGTTCTAATAAAATTACAGCCAACATATAACGTGTTTGTTTGTACTCAATAAGTGGCCAGACGCATTTTTGGGACAATGAATTACTATTTGAAAACCTAGAAATTCACAAGTTTAATACGTTTCTTCTGTATAAATCATGAAGCTTTTATACAGCTTTTCTGGCTAATGCATAATGTGTTTACCTTGATGGTGTTGGCAGGCGGGCGGGTTGGCTGGTTCCCGGCTCTCTGGGTCACTATGGTAGAGATGCACGTATTCACTAAGTGCTCGGTACAAGATGGAATGTTACTTTCTCTCCTGACTCCAAACTGAGAGAGAAGCCACCAGATAGAACGAGCCTGAGACACCAGCAGATAGACAGACCCCCGAGACCAGCCAGCTACCGCGAGAACACACCGAGAATCTCACACAGCGGACTGTACCACCTCAATCACAGGGGAGGCCGAGTAATCAATATCTCAAGATTTCACGAAGATGATAAGTTCGTGTCCACAGTGCCACTGAGCGATCAGGAGTTAATTCTGACGTTATAATAGACTTCTGTACGTTATTCAATCATGTATTTGTTATCAGATAGATTTGTCAAAGTTGGGATATGTCTGTACATAACTGTACGCTTCCAGGCTAGCTGACACCCCCACAGGTGAGCTGTGTGGACTCGTCCACTCTTCAGTAAGCTATATACACAGGATGAGCAGATTATAGCAGGGAGGGGGGTCAGGGGTACATCACCTCCTTTTATAGCCAAGGTGAAACATGAGTATCCCTCAATAAGCCCTGTCAGAAGGGGGGCAGGAGGGGGGGGAGGGGTGGATCCCAGCTCGCGCTGATCCGTGGCCCTGCTACAACCTCCTGCCTAGAAACCACAGCACTCCTCAAAGTCAAAAGGTAATATCTACTTCTTTGAAAAGTGCACAGTTACCGCCTTTTGTCTTCGCACGCTAGTTCAGTGCAGTGCACGTCATAGCGCCAAGAAGATACGATATCCCTAAGTTAGTGTTGGGCCGACATCACAAACGGTGGACCGGCATTAAATCAGCATTGATTCAACGTTTGTTGGGATCTATTACCTTTAACATTTTGCGCCCGGGAAACGAATACCATGTTCTGTATATAAGTATGTATAAAAAAACGCACTAATAAATACATAATTGATATAATTTTAATACTGTACATACCCCAAAAAAATGACAAAGATAAAGCAAACCAAGTGATTCAATTTATTGTGTTCAATTTAAAGTAGGTGGTATATTTTCTATTTTTAAAGCTGGGTTTACGCTGGCAATTGCAGATTTAATTGTATTAAAAATACAACAACACTCTAAGGATGTCAGCAATTTCTGTACCAGAGAGTGTTGACTGAGATAATGTGACTTTCTACACACCAAGGTATCACAGACTAGAAATTTACCCTAAAAATCGCTGAAATATTGTCATATAAACCATGGAAACATAAGGGTTTTTTGAAACCATCATAAATGTCTTTCCGCTTCATTTGAATATCTATGTTATGGCTCTGCGGTCGCTATATAAATATGTTATCTTTTAGTGCGGGGAGCGACTTTAGACGTCAGAGTGTGACGTCTATAGACGTCAGATTCTGACGTCTAAAGTCGGTCCCTAAAGCTAGGATAATAGAAAAGAATCTGGGGCCCATTACCGACTAATATTCTTAACCCTTACAACGCTGAAATATTTTGTATAAACCATGGAAACCAAAGCTTTTTTCAATTTGAAATCATCATAAATGTCTTAGTTAGCTTTTTCCGCTTAATTTCAATACCTATGTTATGCTAGGGCCATTGGAGATATTTGCATTCCTTCAGTGGTGATCGTCTTTATACGTCTGATTCTGACGTCTACAGACGTCAGAATCTGACGTGTAAAGACGATCCCCGCGCCTAAAGGGCTAAAATTAAAATTATCCTAACTTAACTTTCTCTTATGTTCATAATAGGAAAGTTAAGATTTATCTTAACTGTTGTAATGGAAATAAAAAAGTTTAGATAATGTTATTTTAGGAATTTTAGTGTGATGGGCCCTAGATTATTTGCCAACTCTTGGCCACAGCCTTCTATTTAACCTGGGCTATCGACACCGCTGGTGCAATAAACATTGTTTATATCTGTTGAACAGAGGAGCTCGCTAGCCAATTCCCCGCGTTACAAGTCTCTCCAGATGGAAAAACGTGAATCATTGGAAAATGTGAAGACTACACCGAATTATTATTCAACATGGGATGTGAATTACATGAGCTCGGGTTGAATAAAAATTTAGGTCTGGTTATTTGATCTGACATTAGGTGTACGCGGGTCGGCCTAGAATCCCAGAAAACGCGAGACGTTGATTCAATGCTGGCATAATGCTGGCCCACCATCTAAGACGTCGGCCCAACATTGGATTAACGTCTCGTGTGTGCCGATAGTGGCAGCTGGGTATTTTTAGTCGGCTAAGACGGACGGCGGGCGGAACGCTAGAGTTTCTCCAGCGTCGAGTATTTTCAGTTTGGCATCTCCCACCCCCCCCCTCCTTCCCAGTGGCCGCATCTCAGCACAGTTCCCTCATCAGTACCCCCACCCCTCCCATCCATCCCCTTCGTTTCTAGGCAAAGCCAAAAGGCAGTATCTGCTTACTTTACAAGTAAGCGGATACTGCCTTTTGGCTTTGCGGGGCAGAATACATCTGGTTACTCTAGGCTTATTTATACAGCCTTCAGAGCAATATGCCAGGAATATTGCCCAGCGTATTGCTAACTGCCCAGAAACCACTCTCCAGTACACAGTAAACTCCTGAAATTAGTACTCCTATAGGGCGGGGGCCCTAGGGTAGTGGTTAGCATTGCTGCCTTTCACGCCAGAGTCCGGGGTTCGGTTCCCTGTCTCGGCGGTTTGAAAGAAACAAAAATGTTTCTTCCCCATCCACGTGTGAAAGTCAGTATTGTGGGGAGCCTCCGTGACCGAGAGGTAGCGTGCTCGGCCTCAGACCGCCAGGGTTCGAATTTCGAGTCCTGTGTCTGGAGGACAGTGTCATCTCAATCATCTCACCAGCCTCAGGAGGTTCTCCTGGCCCAGTTTAGCCTATATGTGCACAAAGGTGGCCTAAAGCCCGATTCATTTCATTTTTCACACCTATATTTTTACACAAACTTTCCAAGAATACTCATAGCTATATTTCCCGGGGTAATAAAGTAAATTAAATGGGTAAAACAGTAGAAACTTATAGCCGTGACTAAATAATCTCAATATAATCGCTTTCCAGTATACAGTAAGCCCACGGACACCTACATTGACATCAACTTTCAAGGAATATTCCTGTCTATTACAAACTTTTTTTAACCCTCAATGATTTTTTTCTAAGCTAAATTAATTCAACCAAATGACTATAAATGTTTACACTGCAGGATAGTCGAGTTCCTTTATATACTTACAGCGATAAAAAGGTAAACAGAACGAAATTTTGCTATATCGTATCACATCGTTTCGCGCAAACGTGGCAGCAATAGTTACACTTACGGCAGCAGCTTCAAGGAATTTTTCCTGGTGGGTTTAGATACCTGTGTATACAGAGGCCTGTAGGCAGGCGAAGGGGGGGGGGGCGAGCACACAAATACTCATCCAGTACTCAACTCTACCAAGCCAAAAGGCGGTAACTGCTTACTTTTTAAGTAAGCAGTTACTGCCTTTTGACTTTGAACGACAGTTCCAGCGTACTGCTTCACACCAAGTCTAAAAGTCAGTAACTGCTTACTTTCAAAGTAAGCAGCTACTGCTTTTTGTTTTTTCACGGCGGAACTAGAGTACTGCAATATATTAAAGCCATTAGGTGGTAAATGCCTACTTTCCAAGCCAGCACTCACTGCCTTTTGATTTTGCAGGATGGTAGTCGAGTACTGCTATGTACCACTAGGCCTGAATAAATACTTACCTCCAGACTCCAATATCCAACACCTACTTTACCTGGATGCCCAATGTACCCCGGAATATCATATCACGCCTTTAACGTTTTGACCCTTTACGTGCCCTGGTGAACCATATATACCCACAAAACACCCTTTACCTGCTGGCGACGTATGACTGTACACAAACATAAGAAATATTGTTACACGATTTTTACACTATGACCAACGAACTCAACACGAAATCTGTGAAAGCAATAGTACTTTGCGAAATCTTTGCTGCCAATAGTACTTTACGAAATCTTTGCTACCAATAATACTTTGCGAAATCTTTGCTGCCAATAGTACTTTACGAAATCTTTGCTATCAATAATACCTTACGAAATATTTGCTACCAATAATACTTGACGAAATCTTTGCTACCAATAATACTTTACGAAATCTTTGCTACCAATAATACTTTGCAAAATCTGCACTACCAATAATACTTTACGAAATCTTTGCTACCAATAATACTTTACGAAATCTTTGCTACCAATAGTACTTCGCGATATCTTTGCTACCAATATTACTTTGCGAAATATGTGCTACCAATAATACGAAATCTCTGCTACCAATAATACTTTACGAAATCTGTGCTACCAATAGAACTTGCGAAATCTCTGCTACCAAAATCTCTGCTACCAATATTGCTTTACGAAACCTGTGCTACCAATAGTGCTTTACGAAACCTGTGCTACTAATAATAATTTACAAAACCTGTGCTACCAATCGTACTTTGCAAAATATGTGCTACCAATAATACGAAATCTATGCTACCAATAGTGCTTTACAAAACCTGTCCTGCCAATAATACGAAATCTATTCTACCAATAGTAGAAACCTGTCCTACCAATAATACAAAATCTATTCTATCAATAGTGCTTCGCAAACTCGTACCTTGCGAAATATGTGCTATCAATAATACTTTACGAAATCTGTGCTACCAATCGTTCTCTGCGAAATATGTGCTACCAATAATACGAAATAGGTGCTACCAATAATGCTCTACGAAACCTGTTCTACCAATAGTACTATACAAAATCTGCGCTACCAATAATACTCTACGAAATCTGCGCTACCAATAATACTCTACGAAATCTGCGCTACTAATAATACTTCACAAAATCTGCGCTACCAATAATACCTTACGAAACCAGTGTTACCAATAATACTTCACAAAATCTGCGCTACCAATAATACTTCACAAAATCTGCGCTACCAATAATACCTTACGAAACCAGTGTTACCAATAATACTTTACAAAATCTGCGCTACCAATAATACTTTACAAAATCTGCGCTACCAATAATACTTAACGAAACCAGTGCTACCAATAATACTTTACAAAATCTGCGCTACCAATAATACTTTACAAAATCTGCGCTACCAATAATACTTTACGAAACCAGTGCTACTAATAATACTTTACAAAATCTGCGCTACCAATAATACTTTACAAAATCTGCGCTACCAATAATACTTTACGACCCAGTGCTACCAATAATACTTTACAAAATCTGCGCTACCAATAATACTTTACAAAATCTGCGCTACCAATAATACTTTACGAAACCTGTGCTACCAATAATACTTTACAAAATCTGCGCTACCAATAATATTTTACGAAATCTGCGCTACCAATAATACTCTACGAAATCTGCGCTACCAATAATACTTTACAAAAACTGCGCTACCAATAATACTTTACGAAACCAGTGCTACCAATAATACTTTACAAAAACTGCGCTACCAATAATACTTTACGAAACCAGTGCTACCAATAATACTTTGCAAAATCTGCGCTACCAATAATATTTTACAAAATCTGCGCTACCAATAATACTTTACGAAATCTGCGCTACCAATAATACTTTACAAAATCTGCGCTACCAATAATACTTTACGAAACCAGTGCTACCAATAATACTTTACAAAATCTGCGCTACCAAAAATACTTTTACAAAATCTGCGCTACCAATAATACTTTACGAAATCTGCGCTACCAATAATACTTTACAAAATCTGCGCTACCAATAATACTTTACAAAATCTGCGCTACCAATAATACTTTACGAAATCTGCGCTACCAATAATACTTTACGAAATCTGCGCTACCAATAATACTTTACAAAATCTGCGCTACCAATAATACTTTACGAAACCAGTGCTACCAATAATACTTTACAAAATCTGCGCTACCAAAAATACTTTTACAAAATCTGCGCTACCAATAATACTTTACGAAATCTGCGCTACCAATAATACTTTACAAAATCTGCGCTACCAATAATACTTTACAAAATCTGCGCTACCAATAATACTTTACGAAATCTGCGCTACCAATAATACTTTACAAAATCTGCGCTACCAATAATACTTTTACAAAATCTGCGCTACCAATAATATTTTACGAAATCTGCGCTACCAAAAATACTTTTACAAAATCTGCGCTACCAATAATACTTTACGAAATCTGCGCTACCAATAATACTTTACAAAATCTGCGCTACCAATAATACTTTACGAAATCTGCGCTACCAATAATACTTTACAAAATCTGCGCTACCAATAGTACTTTACAAAATCTGCGCTACCAATAATACTCTACGAAACCAGTGCTACCAATAATACTTTACCAAATCTGCGCTACCAATAATACTTTTACAAAATCTGCGCTACCAATAATATTTTACGAAATCTGCGCTACCAATCGTACTTTGCTAAATATGTGACATCAATAGATCTAAGATGTCAAAAGTGATATCGAAAGAGATACAATATCAGCTTTTAACCTGCTAATTACGACTGTTGTCGTTTTAATGCCTTTACTATAAGGTTGAATCACTACTATTGAGAATGAAATGTGTGTTTGAACACCAAGATTTGCAAATGTTTGGCATCAAAATAAAGGGACATGCCCAGGTCTAAAATCATAAAAAAATTGTGAATTTATTTTAGCCTAATTATATGACCATATGATGTAAACATGTCCATAGACTAGAACTGCAAACGTTTTTTAACTTTTGTGCTGCGCATTCACCATTTAGGCTAGATATAGAGACGAAATTCCGTATTTCTAATTATTGACAACTATGTCAAAATAAGGAATACGGGAATTTCGTATGGTCATATTAAGAAGCAAAAATAAAATCACCGATTTTTTTATGATTTTAGACCTGGCATGCCCCGTTAAACAAATACGGTTAAGTTTCACCCAGTTGAAGTTGTGGGTCGAGGTAGCGAGACACAGGTTAAATGTATCGTTTTATTGGGTAAAACACAAATGTTGAAATTCTAGTGATATAGCTAGATATACCAGCTGTGTATACCAAGTAGGTATAACTAGGTGAAGAGGTAAGAATCCATGTGGAATATATCATATTCTACAGCACATGGCATGTTTGGAAAATATATGGAGGACAGTACAATCCATCTAAATAAAGACGTGTTGAGCTCGCATTTGATTTATTACACTTTTAGTTTAATAATATCCCTCATCAGAAGCTTACAATGTATGTATATCGCTTCACGTCGCTTTCTGTACATTCTGGAAATATCGGGGATGATGTCAATTAATTAATTAAATATTTGAGTAGTCATTGTTTAATGTGATAGAAATTAACCTCAGGGATTAATGTGTGCTGGAAATATGTTTCTATATAATTATGTATATATATTCACACCTTTCTAGATCTAATTAACATGCATCACATATTCTTCGCAGTTTTATGAGTCAAATCTCCTGAAATTTTCTACATTTTCGTGCAATTTTGCGAACCTTATTTTCTGAGTGACTGAGAGAGGAAGTAGTGAAAATCGGGTGAAATCGGTTGGGAATTTACTGAGAAATCGGAGAAAAAATTACAGTCACTTGAATTCATGAAATTAAAATACAAAGCTTGCGTCCATTTATATATCGGTATGTAAATATCAGTATATTATCAGTTTCCTCGCCTTTGGACAGCTTTCCCTGTAAAAAAAATGATTCAACAAGTGTTGCATGTGATATAAAATAAACTACTGTAGTCGACATCACAGCTCTAATGGTCAAATGGATATATGGATATATGTGTTTCAAATGTAGAATATACATTACTTTAAAAGCCCTGTGAAGCGATTTCACTTTTGCAATACAATAAAGTATATATCACAATGAGTTCTCCTCTAAATTCCCAGATTATTTTAGTCCAGTAATTATCAGTTATTGTCAAAATAAACGAGGAAAACGTGCACTTGCTCTGGGTTAGGCAGATCTCGCAACGCATGACTTCACACACAAACAAATGTTTCATGTCTGTTGTGTTTGTACTTGAACTGAATTCGATTTCTATAGGCCCCTCATCGACATGGTCAATGCCAGACGCTAGCCAAGAGAAGTCGCAGTGATGGCATTCTAAGCCGGGAGTGGAGAGTTATCGTGCATCAAGTGCAGGTCAATTATAATGGTAGGCATATGGTACTACATGTATGATCAGTCAGGCGCGATCGAACCGTTGATTATGAGAGATTTTCATTATGGTCGGATGTGTTTTAAGTCAGTTAAAACCCTCGCAGCTCTACATTCTTAGCTTTGAAAAAAACTACGGTCTTCGGCCTCGGCCTTTTTCAAAGCTAAGAATGTAGAGTTTCTCGGGCTTTATCCTATACATAGTGTAAAAAAAATATATGTATTAAAGTGACAGCTATATGTAGATGTATAATTATAACCATCTAGCCTTGATATAATCTCATGACGTCAAGAATAAGCTCCACCCCTACCTCCTTTTGGTTTTGGTACTCAAAGTGTCGATGATATACAGCCCCATTTAAATTTCTGGGAAAGAATCAGCCTGATGTGCATCAACGGCACCCTCTGCCCTTTACAGGCGCTACAGATGGTTTTAATTATGAGCTAATCTCTGACCTTCCACGTTCTGTGATCAGATTTAGGTCAGACATTTTGCATCTTATTTCTCACGGTCGGATTTTATCCCAATACAATGTCAGATTTCGTAATAATAATAAAAAATCCTGGCTCAGACTTTTTCCAATTCCCATTAAGCACAGCTACAAAAGAACGCCAGGATAGGGAATAAAAGTGAATTGACGGATTATGTTCTTGAAGCGATTAACCCTTTAAGTCCTCACGATGCATTAAAGCATTATTTTACATCCCTTAAAACACACTAAATTTTTCTACAACTGGGGGTTTTAGAATGAAATTTTTTATGAAACTGGTTTGCTAATACATGGTAATTTCTTTAATTTTTACCCACTTCCAATCATTTGAAAGGGTTAATAAACTTAATATTATTTTTATTTTTAAAATTGGATCAATCAATGTCGACGGGCCCGTAAAATATAATGTAAAAGATGTCTGGCCTTACAATTAGTCCCCTTGGATATGAAAGGGTGTATCTGGCACTTCACAAGGTTGCAGATACACCCTTTCATATCCAAGGGGGCGACATGTAGAAGTTCAGCTATTGTTCTTAAAATATGTCGTTCATAATAAATCATAATTCTTTCGAAAAGTTGTCTTTATCCATCGCAATCTGTTCGGGCAAATGTCAGTATCTATTTTAGTGCTGCTATATTACGTACATTTTATGTTCGAAAAAAAGTAATCAATTATTGGTAATGATATTGTACAATTTTTGCATGTTTTAACTGGAAGTCAAATAAACATAAACATAAACATTTAAATAATTTTTAAAATCACTTTCCACGTTGGCCTTATTAGTTCGGATGGGGACTCATATTCCGACTGGATAGGAAGTTTGCTATTGGGGTTATACAATCATCATTATTATACACTGCTCAAAACTGTTCAAAGATATGGGGAGTGTATGGCTGCCTATCACACTGCACACTATAAACCCTACACTTTAAAAATACGTCAGAACAATAACGTCTAGTTATGTAGCGTTTAGATAAATTACTTGAGGATTATTCTCTAAACAATTACTTCTACTGCAGTTTGTGTATTTTACTTCATTATTACTGATTATCATGACACCTTTGTATTGTATTTACAGTGAAATTTCATTTCAGTTATACATGTGTGCACATATCACTTACACGACACTTATGTCTGCAGTAATCTTTAACTTTCCGTTGAATATTATAGAGGGACGTGGCGCAATGGTTAGAACATAACCCTTAGCATTTCGCTGCCTTTTCAAGGTTTGCTGGGTGCAGGGTTTTCAGAGGAATATCATATTTATTCGGTCTCAATGTTGGGACATTGTTGTATCAATGTTGTGTCCATGGGCAACGCACTTTACCCTGAAGTGCTTCACTTAAAGATAAGATAAGATAATTTTTATTTTCAATCGGCATGATGTTAAAGAGTAGGCTACCTGGTGGGATAGAAATGGCAATTGTGTAAGCGCCACATGGTTGCAGTGCTGTATGCTCCCCGGGAAGTTGAAATGGTAAATGCAAAAACAGGTCCATTGACCAGGGATAATGTGATGTAAGGCGCCATGAGCAGCCCTAGGCTGGATACGTGCGCCATATAAATACTCGCACTACATTTTTTTTATCTCAATCATTTATATATATATTTCAAAAATTGAATGACATGCTTTTGTGCATTTAATGTAATAATTAAAGTATTAGCTTACAGTGCACTGAGGGTTACACAGCGGACACGCAACTTTGATACAACGTTGGTTTGATACAACGTTGGTCTCCGACGCTGGCCCAACATTAAAACAACATTGGATCAACGTCTGGAGTCTGAGTTTTCCCGGATGTGATAGATTAGTTTATTGTACTAACATGAAACAAACACCGCTTATCAGTATCCAGTCTGTCGTCATGGCAACGGAAAAAACAAGCGATTGGGCGTAATTTTGTTTCATTAAAACTTAATGTTCTTTTTTTTACGAAAAAAATCTTTAAAAAATCAAAAATAATGAACGAATGGAAGGAAATATCTGCTTCATTTTCAAAATTACCCACAATTTTTCCTTTTATTTAATTCACCAGGAATTGCAGTACTTCACAGTTCAGCGCGGATATAAATCACTCAATATTTATAAAGTTTAATTTATAATTCTGATATCTTTAATTAATTTTTTATCCACTATGTTGTGGAGACTTGTTGTTTTAGTGTCTGTCGTTGTTGTTATTATTATTATTATTATTATTGAACAATTCGACGACGTAAACGTACAGTCGCCATTATTCATGTGATCACAAGTCGGCTCATTTGCATGTCCAAGATGGCGGCCGTGGAAGGTGGATACTTTCATATTTGCCATGCAAATATAACATCTAGTTGAATATTATTTCAAACATTTGATGTGGTGCATTGATGAGACAACGGGACTGAAAGAGGAAATTAAAACCAAGTTACTGTGAGGTATTCCAGATAATATTGGGGGGGGGGGGAGCCCTTGAGGGGCCCTTACAGATAGTGATTGAGTAACAGCTGCACTAAGTAAGTTGAGTAAACTTCCCAAATGTGCCCCTCAGCGAGCTAACTACACCGCTCTGCATGCAAAGTCAAAACCGCTCACTGGAAAGTAAGCAGTTACTGCCTTTTGGCTTTCCTAGAAGAATAGCTCCAATATACTGCAGTGCAAATCCAAGAGGCAGTACATGTTTACTTGAAAAGTGAGCGGTTACTGCTTTTTATCTTTGGTATAAAGAAGTACTCCAATACAACAAAAAAATCTAAAGGTTGCAGTTCCTTACTTTCCAGATAAGCAGTTACTGCCACTGGCTTTGACACAATAATGCAGTGCGAAGTCAAAACGCAGTATCTTCTAACTTTGAAAGGCAGCAGTTAGTGCATTGTGGATTTGCAGGGTAGAATAGCACAGCCAGCTCAGCCGATTAACAAACAGTTCAACAAACCATGCACATTTCCTGAATGAACATGAGATGGATTTACAAAGTTAATATCTCGGCAGGTTTTAATTTTTTGTGGGTCTAGATTTCGCTGTGTTCTGTCATAATCACTCATAGATTAATTTCCGAGATTATTAGGTATTATAAATGAACTTACCGCGAAGAAACGAGGACCAGACGACCTCAGGGCAGATCCGCGGCTAGGCTGATGAAAGTAATTCCCGGCACAGGCGGAACTCAGCTGGTCACGTGATCCCAGCAACCGTCCAGGGCGCGATCTTATTGGCTGCTGTGGCCGCCAGTAGCTGGGTCAGGTCAAATCGATATAAGAGGTCGTAAACGCAGGTCAGCAGATGGAAGACGTGGAGGCAATGTTGCTTTAATTATGAGCCAGCGTCGTTGACGCTGGCCCAACATCAAAACAGCATTGATTCAGTGTGGACGGCATTGTTGGGTTAATTGTGAGCTGTCGTCTACGACGCTGGCCCAGCATTGAAACAGCATTGGTTCAACGTTTGTGTTTCCTGGAAGTCACGTGCCTGTAAGCCCCGCCTACAGGCGATTTGATTGACAGGTGTTCTGGATCATCCAGGTCGTAAGTAATACGCAAACATGAGACATTGGCCCAATGCTGCCTTAAGGTTGGGCCACTGTCTGCGATGTTGAACCAACATTAGACCAGCATTGGGTCCACGCCCCGTATTTTCTTGGATACGGAAGCTGTACACACAAGCCACAGGAGTAAATTACCACATTTTCACGGAGACATTACAGCGCTAATCAACATGAAATTTTCACGACGTTTTTTATTTTTTTATTTGTATAACATGCAATCGGGGCCAAGTATGTGTATTCTGCCCCTACTTTAGTATAACCATAATGTATATTCGGCGTGTTAATAATTATGAGGACCGACTTGTACAATTTAAGTCCTGTCAGGGTTATTTTATCAAATGACAATTGGACAAAAATTGTACAAGAAGCGCTATATTTAAACGTATTGGCCAACCTTACACACGCTGTCACTATGTAGGTTTTATTTAATTGAAAGGCCCTGTGAAGTGATTTCAGTTCATCAATATAATAAAAGTATATATCACAATAAACATAACTCATAAATTTAGCAGAATATTTAAGTCCACTAATTATCAGTTATTTTTTTTAAAAAATAAAAACAGAAAATGTGCATATTTCTTGGGCTGGGCGGATCTCCCACCCCATGACTTCATACACAAAAACCGCCCATCATTGAATCTGAATTAACATTGAAACTGCATCAGGTATATGTTTCATGTTTCTTGTATTTGTACATGAGCTGAACTATGAAGTATGACATTGTGCAGAGTAGGTCTGGGGACTACATGGGGCCTTTAAATGGCCATTTACATGTCTTATGCACTCAGTCAGCCAGCCAGCCGGCCAGCCAGCCAGCCAGCCAGCCAGCCAGCCAGCCAGCCAGCCAGCCAGCCAGCCAGCCAGCGAGCCAGCCAGCCAGCCAGCCAGCCAGTCAGTCAGTCAGTCAGTCAGTCGGTCAGTCAGCCAGCCAGCCAGCCAGCCAGCAAGCCAGTCAGTCAGTCAGTCAGTCAGTCAGTCAGTCAGTCAGTCAGTCAGTCAGTCAGTCAGTCAGTCAGTCAGTCAGTCAGCCAGCCAGCCAGCCAGCCAGCCAGCCAGCCAGCCAGCCAGCCAGTCAGCCAGCCAGCCAGCCAGCCAGCCAGCCAGCAAGCCAGTCAGTCAGTCAGTCAGTCAGTCAGCCAGCCAGCCAGCCAGCCAGCCTGCCAGCCAGCCAGCCAGCCAGTCAGTCAGTCAGTCAGTCAGTCAGCCAGCCAGCCAGCAAGCCAGTCAGTCAGTCAATCAGTCAATCAGTCAGTCAGTCAGCCAGCCAGCCAGCCAGCCAGCCAGCCAGCCAGCCAGCCAGCCAGTCAGCCAGTCAGTCAGTCAGTCAGTCAGTCAGTCAGTCAGTCAGTCAGTCAGTCAGTCAGTCAGTCAGTCAGACAGCCAGCCAGCCAGCCAGCCAGCCAGCCAGCCAGCCAGCCAGCCAGCCAGCCAGCCAGTCAGTCAGTCAGTCAGTCAGTCAGTCAGTCAGACAGTCAGACAGCCAGCCAGCCAGCCAGCCAGCCAGCCAGCCAGCCAGCCAGCCAGCCAGCCAGCCAGTCAGTCAGTCAGTCAGTCAGTCAGTCAGTCAGTCAGTCAGTCAGTCAGTCAGTCAGTCAGTCAGTCAGTCAGTCAGTCAGTCAGCCAGCCAGCCAGTCAGTCAGTCAGTCAGTCAGTCAGTCAGTCAGTCAGTCAGTCAGTCAGTCAGTCAGTCAGTCAGTCAGTCAGTCAGTCAGTCAGTCAGTCAGTCAGTCAGTCACAGGTAATCAGTCAGTGAGTCAGTGAGTCAGTGAGTCGGTCGGTCGGTCGTTCGGTCGGTCGGTCGGTCGGTCGGTCGGTCGGTTGGTCGGTCGGTCGGTCGGTCGGTCGGTCGGTCGGTCGGTCGGTCGGTCGGTCGGTCGGTCGGTCGGTCGGTCGGTCGGTCGGTCGGTCGGTCGGTCGGTCGGTTGGTCGGTCGGTCGGTCGGTCGGTCGGTCGGTCGGTCAGTCGGTCGGTCGGTCGGTCGGTCGGTCGGTCGGTCGGTCGGTCGGTCGGTCGGTCGGTCGGTCGGTCGGTCGGTCGGTAGACAAAACACAGAAAAACAAACTCTTTGAAATAGATACATTGTGAAGCGGACACTGTGAATCAAAGACAGCCAATAATACGGTGAACATCTCCCAGACACCCCAGTCAATTATAACTACACAATATCAGGTAGACTGCAGTGCAAAGCCAAAACCGAGTAAATTATTATTTTTGAAGTAAGCAGATATTGCCTTTCGGCTTTGCAGAGCAGAATAACTGCTGATATCTCGAGCAAAGCGTTGTAAAACTCTGTTATAGTGTCGGCCAAATGCATTATGCGTTGGGAGTCATTGATACAGCGTTTGTCTGATGATTCAGTGAGTCAGACTTAGCATATATATCACTTGGTTTGAAGTTCTTTCACCACTGTAAAACTCTGTCAGTCTGTGCATGACTTGAATGTCAGAGCAGTTTTCAGGAATTTATCGCTATAGGCCTGCTAATATTTTTGTTGTTTCTTGTTCCTTTCGTTTTTAAATCCTCCTAATCGTTTAGTAGACTGTAGCCAACAGCTGAACCTTCCAAAATCCTGTAAATTTAGAATCTGAATGATGCATCATTGAGACAAACTTCTAAATATATACCCACCAAGCAATTTCAACGTCTCAAGCGGTGAAAATAACCATATCTAGACGTATTACATTAACCCTTTAACCGCCAAATTATTCAATTTTAATTTTCACCCACTTGAAGTTGTGTCTCGCTGACGCGATCCACAACTTCAAGTGAGTGAAAATTATTCAGATTTGACAAAATAGAGGGCAACTCTTTTCAAATCTTGCTGGTTGATGTCACATTTTATCTTTAACATATTTGAAATGTGGTAATTAATGTGCTAATAAAAAATGAAAACCGATTATATGCGGCACCGGCGGTTAAAGGGTTACAAATTATTTTGAGTACCTAATAATGTATGCAATTTTCCAGTATTTGTGATAAGTTGGCGGCCATCTTGGACACCATTTTGAATTCACAAAAATGCTCAATTACACTTTGGATCATAAGCATAATAGTGGATTAATAACTCATTTTATGTAGATTATCTATAAGGATGATATACTATAGGTAGATACTATAGATACTATAAGTACATATGGCTATACTATACAACTTAATGGGTGGGACATTGACAATTAGGGTAAACATAGAACCAACCAGGAAACGATGTATATAAAACCAATGAATCAAGCAAGCACGAATTTGTAGTTATATAATATATAAAAATGCATGTATATTTGATAATTTATAAAATTTTCATAATCGATTAAAATATCTATCATATTAGCAATGCGGCTGTATTATATTATATAATTTTTCAAATTCAGTTAAAAAAAAGTTAAGTTCTAAAAGTAACGTATTTTTATCTCCAGTTATATAATGCACAGCTGAATTGACAAACCCCTAGGATTCGACATCGGCACTAACTCGTCACCGTCTACAGCTAAGTCCCTCGTGTAATGTACGTAACCATGGTAATGTCAGGAAGATGAAAAGCACAGCTTGACTCATGCCCAGTCTGATTCATTTCAACCTTCCCCTAAGTTATCCTTTTTAATTTTCCAGCCACTTGAAGTTGTGGCTCGCTACCGCGATCCACAACTTCAAGTGGCTGGGACTTACTTATATTTGTTTAATTTGACACCAAACACTTTGTAATATTGATGTTTAAACACTCATTTTATTCCCAATAACAGTAATTTGATCGGTTAGTTAAATGGATTAAAAACGACTACAGTCGGGCTTAGGGGTGAAACGGTTTGCATTTTAAGCTCTCCATTCGCGTGCACCAAATGACCCAGTAACATTCATTAATTAGTCATTAATTAATAAAAATGGCTTAATTCATCCTTATAAAGACGACCATTTGAATGTTAAACTTGGGCATTGCATAAAAATCTGGGCCATTTTTTTCACTTGAGATGAGGATTGCGGCAGCAATAAACATCTCAAGATGAAAAAAATGAGAAAAAAAACAGGCTGATGTCTGGGAATATTGATTTTAAACAAAAGTGAGAATTTTAGAGCGTTAACCCTAGCCTTACAGCGCTGAAATATTTCTGTGCAAGCCATGGAGATCAAAGGTTTCTGTTCAATTTGCAATCATCATAAATGCCTTACATAGTTCTTTCCGCTTCATTTGAATACCTATTACCTATATGTTGTGGGTTTACGACCATTATAAATGTTTCAATTTTTCCAGTGCGGGGACCGTCTTTAGATGTCAGAATCTGACGTCTATGGACGTAAGATTCTGAAATATAAAGACGGTCCCCGTGCTGAAAGAGTTAGGGCACGATCGATACGCAAAAAAACATTGATAATAAACATTGATAAACATTGAATAAAAAACAATGGCCATTTGCTTTTCAAACTATTGACCATCATAGCCAATATATTACTACTTCTAAAACAGAGAAAGCAGGAACTTTGGCACTCAGCGTACAAGCCGGGAAGGTTCTACGCAGTCTGTTGGCTTATGAAGAGTTTGTTTTCTGATCTGGAATGATTTTTTTCTAAGTGTAAACATGCCGAGAGCTATAAGCCTTAGCATGTAGAGGGTGTGCTGGCGAGAACTAAGCCTTAGCGAGGAGACGGTGTGCTGGCCTGCTGCCCAGAAAAAAACGTGACGCTAAACCAATGTTGTTTTAATGCTGGCCCACCGTTTGCGACACTGGCCCAACCTTGGTTGAGTGATGTGCTCGCTGGAGACGCCCACGCAGTGTCTGCGTCTGCCCCGCCAGGAATAGCCGAGTCTGCAGCATGCTCCACCGTTTACTTCCAAGGGCTCTGTATTTCAGCTTAAAAATATTTGAATAAAATCAGAGAATTATTTGTTCCAGAAAAAATAGTGTAGTAGCTTAGCAGTCGCGCATGTTTCTTAGCTACAAATATCCATAGAAACAACTGCTACACCAACATAGTATTGTGTAGCAGTAGCATTTATCTCTAATTGTGTAGGAAAGTGCTACACAATACCTGACAAATTATGCCCTGGAAATAATGAAGCGTCTTTTTAAAGATAACTGAACAGAGGAAGATTTAAAATATTTATATTTATACCCTGCCCAGTAAACGCAAAACATTTGTATAAGATTTGTACAATGTTGGTCCAACGTCGTTGTACAAATGTTATACAAATGTTTTGTGTTTGTTGGGCTACACATATTTTTATATATAATATACATTATATACCAGTAGACACTAAACGGTTATTAGTTTAGAAAACGTTGCCCCCCCCCTCTCATACATGGCCCAGTTAGATCATTTGAATACCTATTATCAAAGTATACAATTATTATATTTTTTTCCTTTCATTGCGGGGATGCCCGCAATGAAAGTGTTAAAATGTGACACCTGCTTGTAATAAACAAGTTGAAATTTGCTCTGCTGAATGGCATACTATTACTTTTGATTGATTCGAAGGGGAAAATTGCCAACGCAATTTCCAGCGTTAAATAAAGAAAAAATATTTTGTTTATGAAAAGTAGACTTTTAAGTTAAAACCAGAGAATTTACCACAGAATGTATGATCAATTTATTTTCTGTTACCGGTTTAACAACATATAGGCACGGTCCCAGCACGACAAGGGTTGGGACATTTAGCTTGTTTCTTGTTTCAGAAATTATAATTATGTCATATTTTGGCCCTGTTAACCCTTTACGCGCTAAGGACGACTATAATCGTTTTCTGTCCGTTTCATTAGCCGATTAACCCTTTGCCTGCTGATCAAGACTATTGTCATTTTTAATCTGTTTTGTTAGCCTAATAAATCATTGTCATCGGGTTATTAATTGTCTTAATAATAGTATTGAGAATGAAATGAGTGTTTAAACATTAAATGTTTGGTGTCAAGTTGATCCAATATGAGTAATTTTCAGTCACTTGAAGTTGTGGGTCGCGGTAGCGAGACACAACTTCAAGTGGCTGAAAATTCAAATTATTTAATTTAGCAGGATCACAATTTGCAAAGGTTTGGTCCCAAATTGAGCAAATATGTGTAATTTTCACACACCTGCAGTAGCGAGACACAACTTCAGGTGTGTGAACATTTCAATAAGATGACTTAGCGTGCAATGGGTTAAGTGATCTATTTTCATGTCACTTATAAAGTTAAGTGCTCCATTTCTTCAAGTCCCTTGTTCGTCAATGCTAAGAATCCTATTTCTTCGGTCATTTTTTATGTCTGCTCCCAGCTGTGATTATTTACAAAGGTGAACATTTTTAAGTCGTTTTCTTTTGTCTTGATCAGTCATTTTACTCACTTAATGTATTTATTTATTCACTTTACACAATGCATATTAGTTCATCAAACATCAGTACAATATGGCAGATATGTTAGCATATGCTAGCTCAGAAACCATCATTATACAATATTGAAATGAGATATAAAAATGATTTTTTTAACGTAGATCACCACGATTACTTGACCCACCCTGCAGTTTTAAGAGGTTTTCTTTCTCACTCAAACAACTAAGTCTGCGTCTGTCGGAATGACTTGACCCTGACGATGCAGGTAATGTCAAAGAGGTGTGACCCCTACAAGACCTTGACAAGTCAGTGTCACATTCTCACCGATTGCATAACTCACGCCATCGACTCAGTAAATAATTAAAGGACAGGTGGAGTCCCCACATCTATACTCTGCACATTCTATTTTAAATAAAGTTTTAATGACGAGAGTGCTTCATCGCTACGCTTTAGCCCACTGGGATCATTTTTCGGGATCGATTTCCCGGATTTGAAGGTAGGGGGTGATGTTTCCTTTTAACGTCAGCTCCAGCTTATGGACGAAGTCACTTATTGGCTTTGTTTGATATAGCTCGTGTACAGCTATGCAATCGCAAGACGCTGACTAAGTACCAGCGCCACATACCTCTGTAAGAGAACTTGTACTGTATTTAATATTATTCATGTTAATTCTTGGTGGACTGTGTGTGTGATGTCATCTTTGAAACTCCACCCAGCCTAGAAAGAGTGTATAGTTCGAGTCTAATGTTTGTTAATGACTAATAATCAGTGAAGTAAAATTCTAAGAGACTTCACAGAACAGGTCATTGTGACATAAACGTCACTTATTTTTTCTAAACTAAAATCACTTCACCTAGACCTTAAATACATTTTGTTTTGATTGACCACAGAAAGCTATACAGAAGTCTGCGTCATTAGAATGAGCATGGTGATACATTTACCTCTGTGCTAAAGAGCCGAATATCCAATGATATAAAAGGCTCATGTCTATATGTACAAGCACAATCAGCAATCTGTTTCAGAGAATCTGTCGGTAATGGTATATAATAAGCTAAATCAAAATTTAAAAATTCACTGGTATTTAATTTAGTTTGAAACATTGGTTAAAACCGTTATACAGAAAATGATATATTCCCTGATCAGTTGAAAACAACTAGCAGTAGTGAATATAAAAAGTTAATCACATCAAACTCAACAATTATAAACCAATCTCAATTTTATCAGTTATCTCTAAACATGTATTTATTAATATGTTTTAACCAAATCTTTCGCCGTTTCGTTTTGCACAATTTATATCAGGAGATCAATATGGATTAAGGAAGTCACATTCCACTGAGCTTTCCAGTTATTATTTATGCAGATGATTCGGCCTTCTGTATTGAACTTCATTAAACTGAACAACGAAAAAAATGACGCAGAATTAATAACACGTTGATTGGTCAAAATCCAATAAACTTTCTTTATAAGTAAAGATAGCTAAGATGGTCACTTTTTCTTAACATCAGAAAAAAATTGAAAATATTTCACTAAAAAATGATGGAGCAGATTTAGGCCTACTGTGGAATGAACACCAAACATGGAAGTCTAACGCAAATAACTTTATCAACTAGATAGGCAGTCAGTCACAGACTGCAAACCTCCACAGAAATTCATGATCGTTAAACATAATATATGGTGGTAGTATTGAATTAGTTCATGAAATGGTTCTAGAGCA
Organism: Flabesymbios commensalis; assembly: GCA_964017125.1. Lineage (NCBI taxonomy): Eukaryota > Metazoa > Annelida > Polychaeta > Terebellida > Flabelligeridae > Flabesymbios > Flabesymbios commensalis. The sequence goes on along the minus strand of OZ024914.1, from coordinate 74,499,128 downwards.
AAACTGCAATGTAGATAAGCAATTCTGAATTCCTAGATTCAACCTATTTGGTACATTCATTTATTCAGGTATGGGTATAGTTAACATACACATCAGTTGTGAGACTACTAATCCATGTTATTCGATCGTAATGCGGATCCTGCCTCCAAATCGTGATCCTGATCATCCCAAACATTTAATAAATCGTTTTTTGCCAGTGAAGCGAATGCGTAGTAGCGTGCTCGGCCTCAGACCGTCAGGTCTCGAATTTCGAATTCTGTGTCATCTCCTGGCCCAGTTTAGACTACATGTGCACAAAGGTGTCCTAAAACCCCTTCCATTTAATTTCCTTGGATCGAAACACACCTCTGATGAAAGTTCAATGCAAATCCGCTCATTACTTTTCGAATAATAAGGGTGATAGACAGACAGACAGACATATACCAACAAGACAAAAAACATGGCATAAAATGGCAGGATCCATGGGGCAATTAACCCTTTAAGCGCGGAATTAATTAGTAGAAAACATCGCAACCAAAGGATTTTTGCAATTTGAAATGTCTTAGTTAGCTCTTTTCGAATAATTTGAATACATATGTTATGGGTCTACGGCCATTAGAAATATTTTTACTCTTGCAGCGCGGGGATCGACTTTAGACGTCAGAATCTGACGTCTACATTTTGACCACTAAAGTCGATCCCCGCGCTATAATGGTTAACCCTTTAATCGCCAAGTTATATTATTTGAAATTCACTCAAAACGAGACAAAAAATTCAAGTGGTACCAGTAGGGCTATATGTCTAGGACATATGCACAATAATTTAGCAGAATTTTCTTTTAAGTAAAAAATCCTATTTTTTTATGGAATGAGCATATAAAGCAACATGTCAAATTGAAAATCAATCGTTTTTCTTTAATTTGCATTTAATACTTCATTTGTCTTTCCATTGCATGTGCTTGTAGTAAATAACCAATGACAAACACATGTAAATTCTTCCGCCATCCGGAAAACTTTCCGTCCTGAAAATTGAATTTTTGAGGTATTATTTTACTTTTTAAGTGTGATATAGGCTACTGCAATCCTTATGATAGGCCATGGGCTAGAACCACCCACCATGCACCCCCCCCCCCTACATTTCACACAAACCAACTTTTTTTAAGCCTTGATATGTCTAAAACAAGAAATGAGATGCTATCAGCAAAAAATAGGAATGAAGTCTATTTTTTGACCCCTCATAAGGGGGTACCCACAAACCTGTCTAAAATTAGGGGGTAAGGCTACGTAAACGTCTGTCGTTGATGTTTTTGTTAACCAATCTGCTCTTGCGATATACCATACAACAGATACTGAAATTCCCGTTCTTATGATATTTCACACATTGCAGTAGTTGTCTCTCCAAATACGCTCAAGCATGATTTTTTATTATAAAATAATCAAAATGAACAACAAAACGAACGATTCAATATGGTAAAAGATAACGACTTAAGAAAATGTAATTATTGGACATAACCATATCTGGCCTATATTTTCTGAACCCAGATATGTGTATGCTTAAAAATGAGTGTTTTTTATATTTATAAATGTCCTACATTTTTTCAATGAAAACATATTAAAGCCTTACATAAAAATATTTGTATTTAGCATGGGCTGATATCTGAAACATGATTTTTCTCTCGGAATTTTTGTGTATAATTTTTTATCCACTTGTTTTTAAATAGGCTAATTTGTGTGTGCTGAATTCAAATCTGTCGGATAACATTCTATATTTGGTGACCTTCACCTTCAAATTAACTACCTTCAAATGGCTGCCAAAATGTAAAGAAACCCCCGTAATTTCTATGTTGTTTTGCTCAAGAAAACACAATTGATGATTTCTGCAAGATTGCAAAAAAATGGTGATTTTATTTTGGCTGCTTAATATGACCATATGATGTAAACATGTCCATAGACTAGAACTGCAAAAGTTTTTTTTAATTTTTGTGCTGCGCATTCACCAGTTAGGCTAGATATAGAGACAAAATTCCTGATTTCATATTTTGGAAAACATGTCAAAACTTAGAAAAAGACATTTTGTCCCTTTAGGCTATCTACGATTTTTTTATGATTTTAGCCTGGGTATGGGCCTTTAAGTACTGCCTTTTAAACACACGTAGGCCTACATGTTAAAGATAAAATGTGACATCATTTATCAATATTTGAATATAGTTTACCTCCATTTTGTGAAATCTTAATAATTTTCACTCACTGAAGTTGTGGATCGCGTCAGCGAGATACAATTTTAAGTGGGTGAAAATTCCAATTGAATAATTTGGCGTTTAAAGGGTTAAAACAATTCCATGAAAATTGTCTTGCTACAGGACTACCGCTAGTCTTTGAAGATGCAAAATGATGCTTTGATGCATCGCGAGCGTTTTAATAAAGGGTTACGGTAAGACTTAATAAGCGCTATGGAATATAATTTTTCATCCACTAATCTACCGCGACCAAAAAATTAAAGAGAATGAAAATTAGGCCTACTGATGACTGTGTTTGTTCACTTTGAAACAAAACATTTAATAAGCCTATAAAACGAACTAGAAACGAAAAGAGTCGTTCTTAGGCCTAGCTCTTAAAGGGTTAATGTGTAGTGAATTATTTTGATTTAAATTAAGATGAGACTTCTGTCTTAATTCACATTTTATCTTCAGATTTAGACTAGGCCTACACTACAAAACATGGCAATGCCTAAAAAGAGATCTAGCACAAGTCAGTTTCAGCAATAAAATTCACAGTGATTTTTCTATGTTCCGATTCTAATTTAGAAATATCTATAAGCCATGCCAAAAGAGTATTATTATATTATGATGTTTGTATATATTATATAAAAATCCAACGCATAACCCTTAGCCTTTTTCTCTTAACAAATGGAATGAAACAAACATTCAGAGTGGCTCTCTAAATTATAGGCCTACATCTGGCATCAACTTGTTTAAAAATTTTGTTTTTTTTCGCGTGTGCGATATCATGATTTTTAATGATGTGATTAAATTTTATGCATTTTCAATGATGTAATAACATATTTAATATATTTGTGTTTCATAATTTCATGCCTGGGTAAGCTTATTTCTTAGTTGTAAAAGGTTTTCCAAAGAAAACTGAAGGCAAAATGGTCAAGTGCTGAAAACAGCAATGACTGGTGACATTCTAGATGGACATATATTAACAAAATAAAACTCTAGATAGCAATATTACATCTTGTCGTAATCCCCAACTTCTCTACTTTAGAATACTCAACATATTATAGCAGTTAACTGAATATTTATTATGCGTTTTAGGATAGTTTTGGTGCAAAGTAGGACAATTTTTGGACGAAATTATTTTTTAATGTATTTTTGACAAGCACTTGCTGTGTGGCTTACTATGACGTTGGCGCGATCCCAATAAGGTCAGCTGGATCTGATCCAGGCATCATTCTCTGTTTGTCAATTCTCAAACTCTGATTTTAATCTCTACTTCTACACTTCAACACTTCAACACTTCAACACTTGTCATTGACAATGGCTCCTGCATCACCCAAGAAGGCACCTGGTTCGCCCAAGAAGAAGAAGGCTGGAAAGCCCAAGGCTCCAGCGGCTCACCCAACTACAGCTGTTATGGTGAACGCGGCCATCAAGGCTCTGAAAGAGAAAGGTGGTTCTTCTCTGTTCGCCATCAAGAAGTACATTGCTGCCAACTACAAGGTAGACGTGGCTCGTCTCTCGCCTTTCATCAGGAAATACATCAAGGCTGCTGTTGCTGATGGACGTCTGACGCAGAAGAAAGGATCCTTCCGTCTCGGCAAGGTAGCCAAGCCTAAGAAAGCAAAGAAGGCCAAGAAACCAAAGAAAAAGAAGGCTAAGAAACCGAAGAAAGCCAAGAAGCCAAAGAAGAAGGCCACCAAGGCTAAGAAGAGCAAGAAAGCTGCCAAACCTAAAGCGAAGAAAGCAAAGAAGGCTAAGCCTGCCAAGCCTAAGGCAAAGAAAGCAGCAAAGCCAAAGAAGGCGAAAAAGACGAAGAAGCCCAAGTCTGTGAAGAAGACAAAGTCTAAGAAATGAGACTCTTTAGTCTTGTAAACAAAACGGCCCTTTTCAGGGCCAACCATTCGTAACAAAAGATGGAAACAAAAAAGTTTTAAACTTTTTAAAAAAGTTTAATAAGGGCACAGTTTTTTTTTATTAATTGGTTCTCAGGAATTGTATTCAATTTCAAGCTTCAGACTCTGAGCAGGCAGTTGTTAAAAAAAAGACATTCATTTTGTAACAGTAAACTGATTTGTAACCAAGCTGTTTATGTGTCTGCTCATTTTATTTAAAAAATATGCCTAATTTACATTAGGCCTATTACAAATAAGATCTATATCGGCTTAAATCTATGAATAGCTGGTCGGCGGTATAATAAAATAAAAAAGACGAAATTTCCATTTTATTTTTTTATTGATTTTCCAATATCGTGACTCTGCGGTCTTGATAACCAATTAAAGGGACTCAATCAGGCTAAAATCTTTGAAAAATCGGTGATTTAATTTTGACTTATTATTATGACTATGTGATGTAATCATGACCATAGACTAGAACTGCATTTTTTTTGTGCAGCACATTTAGATCTACCAGTTAGGCTAGATAGAGACGAAATTACATGATATGGTCGTATAGGCTTACTTAAGAAGCCAAAATAAAATCACTGATTTTTTTATGATTTTAACGTGATTGAGTCCCTTTAATCAACGAACTAATATTGTGTGGAAGCTATTTTCTAGTATTAATAGCTCTGAAAAATTAACTAACGTTTTAAAGGCTGCAGCGTGAGGCTATTGCTTATTTCATTTAAGCAGCGTAATGCCAGGTGTAATGGGTTTATAGGCCCTAGGCCTATACGTCGTAAACAATGATTAAAACTACACAATAATTATATTTTTCGGAAAATTACCCGGGTAGTCAATATCTAGTTGGCCGGGGCCTTGAAAATAGTCGAAATTTCATGAGATTTGACTCAGACTTCGAAAAACAGGTCTACATGTTAATTTGACGGCGACTATACCCAGAGCTAGCAAGCTGACGTTGGGCCGAAGTCGGCAATGGTTGGCATGGTCGCTGTGGCATATGCAACGTTGGGCAACGTTGGCTACATGTAGGTAAGCCAACAGTTGTGTTTTCTACGACAGCCCACCGTCAGATACAGACGCCTATCCTCCATGTATTTGCCGGCATTGGGCCAACGTTGGCTCAAAGTAATAAAGCCAACTGTCATTTTGTCAACGTCAGCTCACCGTCAGCTGCAGACGTCTATCCTCCGTGTATTTGCCGACATTGGGGCAACGTTGGCTCAAAGTAAAAAACCAACAGTGTTTTTCCCATCACATATAACTGACATGATTGTCCTAGTTTTATATTTCTCTCACAAAATTAACATTATAATGGGCACAAAATTTACGGAAATTATCCAATATTTTTAGATCTATATCTTTTTAACAAAATTTTGTGACATTACAATCCAGAACTGATCGGACAATGAAAAAATCATTCAGCAATATTGAATTTTATGCCCCTGATAACTTTCATAGGTGGGGTGCGCCCCCACCCACCCAAAAAACGGGCTATTCAGGCCAGCGAGCCTATATTAATTTATTGGAGCTTGCCCGAATGTAGCCTAGACCCCAGTTAATTTAGCCTTAAAAGTTGTGTAGCATTTCAAGGAAGACATTTGCATGATGTTGTTGTGCCAATGTCGGGCAAATTGAAAAAAATGACGTTAGTCCAGCGGTGGTTTGCCTACACCATGCCAACGGCATTTTGCCACCGTTGTGCCAATGTTGGGCCGATGGACAAAATTACGTCGGGCCAACGTCACTTGGCAACGTTGGGCCAACGGAAGTACTGACGTTGTCCCAACATTGGGCTTGCTAGCTGGGTAGGCATATGAGGTCTCACCACCCCAAATGCTAGTCCCATTGAAACACATGTATAATGCCAACATTCTAAAGGCCGAATTCACCATTTTTGTCCCTACTTACGCCCCTATGTGATACACTTTAATAAAGCCTAAGCTGTCCTTTTTCAAAAACAGGTCCGAAAATGGTATGCTATCAAGTACCGTTTTTAGCTACTTTCTCCCCAGGGTAAAATGTTCAAGCTTGCCCAGATCTCCCCAAATATTCTTACGCCTATCCACAGAAAAGAAACACATCCTTCTCACCCCCTATAACCATCCGAAAACCTCACAACCCGGTTATACCTCATGGCACGCATGAAGAAAACAATGTGTACTTGTAAAAACATTTTATACACACAATTAGGCCCTACAACATTTCCGTTTTTTTTTAATTCACCAGAAGCAGAAACAGCCATATAAAGCAGTAATTTGTGTAAGCACTCTCTAGTCCATGATATGGCAAATATTTGGGTTATGAATTGATGTAGATTTCAAAATTCAGCCATACAGTGAACTGTATGTACACTACACAATGTTTAAATATGAGAATGATAAAGAAGAACAAACCTGATTCAGTGTGAAACACTAAACTATCTAGTAGTGGGCCTTGGAAGGCTTAGGCTACTTATTGCTTCAAACTGATCCGGAAATTATCTTCAATATCTTCTATAGGCCTATTAGCTAGGTTTTTCTTTGTTTTAAATGATCGTAAGGCCGCACATTACCAAAAAATGTATGTTTTGTCTGCCCAGCGCTCGCATTAGAAACATGCCAATTTTTGAAAAACACAGTGTATTTCAAACCATTCAAGGAGATAATAAACATTGCTACAGCTATGTTTTCATTTTATTTCATCGCTCGCAATAACTGTTTAAAAAGTTGATCCAATATTTTTTATTTCGTCGCCCTGATTAACAGAAATATGTCATTTTTTTTCCTTAGGCCTAAATGTTTTTTTCCGCCGTCACTCATTAGATTTTAGTTTTTTCTCATCTAAAACAGAAACAACATAGTGGCCTAGGCCTATAATGATGTGCACTCAAACTCGTGCGGAAAAATAATCACATAATCGTTTCTGGTTTTCATTGTCTGTAGGGTGATAATCATCGTTTCATGTCAGATCGGGAATGATAACTTAACGACTTAAAAATCGTTATAACGAAATAAAAAATATTTTTGTCATGTCGTTTCAATGCTTAAATACATATGGGATATACCGCCGCAAAATCTATTATGCCCTATTTATCGATATATAGGGCAAAATAGCGACATAAACACAAATTGGCCAAGATACGACGGGCCCATCAATAGGCCTACACGATTATAGAATAAACCTATATAATTTAACTTAACCTATTTTTAAATATGCAATTAAATAAAGTTAAGTAGACTATTTTATCACAGTTTACATATCCATTAGAACACATTACTATTCTGCAAAGCGAAAAGTCAGTATCTGCCTTTTGGCTTTGTACGGCGGAACAGAAGTCATCCCATGATACGGAACCTTGCTTTTCAACCATGACTCGTGGATGCGTATTTTTATTTTGGCTTTCTTTGTAGCTCGTGATCATATTCTCTGGCTCCACAATGATGTAAACCATCCTAATGGTGTCAGCGGGGCCCTAGAGTAGTGGTTAGCACCGCTGCCTTTCACGCTTTCGGAGTTCAGACTACTAGTGTTGGAATTTCGAATCCTGGATCTGGAGGGCAGTGTCATCTCACTCATCTCACCTTGCTCAGGAGGTTCTCCTAGCCCAATTTATTCTGTATGTGCACAGAAGCGGCCTAAAGCTCGATTGGTTTCATTTCATTTTTTCAGCCTCTTCTCTCCGTTGAATGTAATGATTAATATAGATAGTAAGAATACTCGCCAATTTATACTTATTTGCCATATCAGCTGTACCACTTTACTCCTTAGAAAGCAGGACACTTGCTCTTAGAAATCAATACCCTTTCTGAAAATATTTTTCTGGAAATCGTAGATTTGGAGGATATTATTTGAGCAGGTGGGATATCGATTTGATGTATTGGACAATAATGTTTTTTTTCAGACGAATTTTTGACGCGGTAGGTTTATCCATATTGAAATAAAATCAACAGAAGTGTCAATTTTTATGCCAATATTTTGTGAGCAAGCGTCTATTTCACCTTATGAGCACACCAATTCGATATCAATTCGTACATGTGTTTGCAATGTGGTACAACAGTTATTCATAAAATTTCTGATGAACAAACACTTTTACCATATGTAAATATACAAAAACTGTGAATTTACGCTCGTCATATGCGCTTGTTGACGGCTCATTAGAAAGCAGGACACCATGTTAGAAAGAATATCATGCATGACACCATGTTAGAAAGAGTATATGCATGACAGGTCTACAGAGGGTGGCTATGGCTATGTGGCTGTGGACGTCATCGCATCATGACCATACGACTGGGGGTCTGGGGACTTGCACTGTCAGCGATGTGGTCTTATAATATTCAAATAATCAATATTTTCCATAGAAGTGAAATGTGTTCAAATTTTCTCTTTATTCCATTTCTCTTTCATATATCACGTTTTTGTCGTTCACACGCTACAAACATAAGGACCCACGTTTTACTAATACATGACTTGTTGTCAGTTGCTTTTCATGTAGGCAATTTTTGTAGTAACTTCTTTATTTTAATTTTGTTTTTTTTCTGGCTCAGAAGTGCAAATCGGATGCGGGATATATGACAAAAGCATGTGACTTATCTTTTACATCTATTACACATTCTAATACACATTCCTTATTTTTTGTAAGTATATTTTTTTCAAATGCTCTAAAATATCTGTCAAGAAAATAACTGCCATTGAGGTCAAATATCACCATTATTTGAAAATGATTCTATTTACAATGGGTACTACATGTAGCTTCATCCGTGTGACGCGACGAGAATTATTTGCGACAGAAAAAGATATTTGTTCCTTTGGAAATCTAAAAATGTATATCCACTTGCCTTAACCCTTTAACCGCCGGTGCCGCATATATTCGGGTTTTCAATTTTTATCATCACATTAGGTACCACCTTTTAAACATGTTAAAGATAAAATGTGACATCAATCAGCAATACTTGAAAACAGTTGACCTCTATTTTGTCAAATCTAAATAATTTTCACTCACTTGAAGTTGTGGATCGCGTCAGCGAGACACAATTTCAAGTGGGTGAAAATTTAGATTTAATAATTTGGCGGTTAAAGGGTTAATCTCATTTCCATTAAAATAGCTAATTGTTGGAATATGTACAAGTGAAATTTAAGATTGAGAATGACATTGAGAAGTCCAAAAGCCTCAAGCTTATAATTTTTTACAAAATAACGAGACCTTATATATTCAATATTAGCCACCTTAAGAATAGTGTCTCGCTCACACAGTCCACAACTACAAGTGGATAACAAATGTTATTTGGAATTACTCCTGATTAAATGTGTAATTCCACCAAGAGCAGTTTGAAGGTTCATTGTGACCAAACTGACAGTTTTTATAACAAACAACACAGTGACACTGGTTAAAAAGGCATTCAGTTTTATTATTGCATAACAGAAATAACAAGTGTGAGCCCAACCTCCCTAAATTCCACATATGGATCGAAAATTTGTATCACAAGATACAACAGAAAATCTTCATCATGATGACAATGTGTTATTTTATTTCAAAATTTATATAAAATTTAAAAGTCATTCAACGTTTTCTCGTCTATTCTTTTCTTGTTGAGGGAATCAGGAGTGAATAGCCCTTTGCTTGAAAGTCTTGCGGTGGGTGTGTTTATTTCAGAAAGCATCAGTGAATAATTGTGTTCGTATGCACTGATCTCAGAAAAATAAGGCACATTCCAGAAAGTCATTGCGTATTCTGCCGTGCAAAGGCGAACTGCAGTAACTACTTACTTTTCAAGTAAGCAGTTACTGCTGTTTGCCTTTGCACTGCAGTGTTAACAATCCTTGAGAAAAATCGAAAAGTTTGCGAATCAGATGTTTTGTGTTCCGCCGTGTGATACGTTTTTTCTAAATCTGAGGAGCAAAGGGTCCATATGGGGGAAAAACAGCACCGATTTACATTTGACCTCTGGTTGACATGTGGTGTGACCTTGACCCTGGGGTCAGCGTGACCGCGGCGCTGCCATCGAGCCACCAGAGACGGATAGACCAGAAATACAAGAAAGACAAAGCATCAGGCGAAGAGGTGCATGGAGGGCGAGACGAGACGGGGAGAGCCACCTGGTGAATGGAGGATGAACCTCCACCTTCCTCCTCTGCAGGAAACACAAGCCGCTGACACGGCGCAGAATCAGCATCAACTGGTGCTGATTCTAAGCCGAGACACGAGGCTGTGACTGCATCGGGGGACACCTGGTGATTGAGAGGGGAATTTACTCTTCCTCCTCCTCTTCCTCCTCCTCCTCCTCCTCCTCTTCTTCCTCCTCCTCCTCGGCTTCCTCCTCCTCCGCCTCCCCTTCCTCGCCATCTTCTTTATCTTCCTTGCCTTCCTCGTCTTTGTGATCGTGCTTCTGGTGAAGTTGGTCCTGGCCCCAGTCTGGCTTCTTGGTCTGCAAACATACAGGGAGAAACTTGGTCATAAAATGTGAAAACAATATTATGTTATTCAAACAATCTGTTTCTGAATTGTTTGTTTCCATTTTTCGGCTAGCGCAATTTCCAGCTTCAAATGCTGAAAAAAAGTATATTTATGAAATATAGACCTCTCCAATATTAAATTATTGGATCACTAAGCATCTACCAAAAACTATTTATCAAATTTAGTGATTTTTCCATAGATCTAAAACATGCTTGAAACCGTATATACATGTATATAGGCCTAGCATAGCAGGACAAGGGTTAACCCTTGCGTCGCTAGAGCTGTATGTATACGGTTTCAAGAATGCTTCAAATCCAATCAAATGTTGTTCATGAAAATGATAAAATTGTTTTTGATTGGGCTAATGTTGGGCCACCGTCATTAACCCTGGTGTGAGGCCTAGATCTGTATATGTGCAATTGGAATGGTGATAGCTTACTAAGCTCGGACCATTAATAACTTTGTGTATTTAATAATACACAATCAAAATATATATATAATTATCTTTCACTTACGTTATCTTCCTCTTCCAGGGCAAACTTAGATTTGCCGGTGGACTTGAGCTGGTCACGGGTGAACGCGACCTTCTTCTTCTGCTCAGCGTCGATCTTGGCCAGTCTGTAAACAAAAACACACCGTTACCATGGATACACTATAATCATAATCTTACTATGTAAATCACATCCATGGCCACTTTCAGCCTTTATATCTGACTTTCAAACATTTTAAATTCCTTTTCAGGCCTGAATTTACCATTGTCATCTTTATCCACTACAGGCCGCGAATTGCTGTCGCAATTTTCGACTTGTAGTGGATGAAGATGGCTCGATGTGGATTAAAAATTAAAGAAAATTACCACGTAATGGTAAACCAGTTGCATAAAAAATTTCATTCTAAAACCCCTAGTTGTAGGAAAATTAAATCTAATTTTAGGGATGTAAAATGACGCTTTAATGCTTAAAGGGTTAATTTGTTTTGATTCAAAATGTGCATATCGTCCCCTTAGAGTTAGAAGGTGCTAAACTGCCACTTTGTAAAGTGTCAGTTTAACACCTTCTAACTCCAATTATGTAAGAATTGAAATTGTGGGTGAAAATTTAAATGATATAACTGATCACTTTGTGAGGTAGTACCATACATGTATTTCAATAGATGCATGACAAATATCATCTTTTTGTGATAGCGAAACACACTATTCCGCAACAAACACTAACTCCCAAAAAAACTCTTTTCTTTTTTTAGTTTTACGTTTTTTACTTATATTATATGATGAATGTGAAAGCATTACAAAACAGTTGCAATTAGATGGTTACTAAAAAACATACCCCCCGATAAGATAAGCATGAACTGTTGTTCATGGACATTTATGAATAGTTCATTAATGTTCGTGAGCAAAAACTTAACGTTCATGATCGTTCATCAACTTGTTCATGAACTCTTCGTAAATATTCTTGAACAACAAATTAGACTTTCATGAAAGTTCATGAGTTCATGAGCTTATTCTGTTCATGAACTCCCACTTTGCCCATGAACATGGGTTGTTCGTGAGCGGTCATGAACTCATGAACTATTTCATGAGTTCTATGGTCATGAACTATTTCATGAACCAGGACTATTTCATGAACGATCATAAACTCAAGAACATCATGAGCCAGATAGCTGATGAAAATTCATGAACGTTCATTTAATGTGTTCATGAACTATTTATGAATGTTCCTGAACAACAAATGGGACTTTCATGTAATTCATGAACTCTCAACCTAGTTCACGAACGGCCATAAAAATAATTCATGAACCAGATAGTCAATAAACATTCATAAACGTTCATTAAATGTGTTCATGAACTATTCACGTCCGTGAACAACAAAAGAGACATCGTTAATAGAATTCATAAACTGTCAACCTAAAGTTTCGGAGCCTTGTTAATGAAATTGAAGTTTTTCATGAACGACCAGGAACTCAGGTGGTTCAATTGACCCGGATGAGCCAGCAACATTTAAACTAAATTCATGACGATCACAAACTAAGTTAATGTTGATGTTCATGAATGTTCACGAATTGTTGATGTACTTTACAAAGTGACAGATACGACCCTTCAACACCAAGGTGCAGAGATAGGAGTGTTTGCATTTTCATCATTCAATGAAAAATGACAGATATCGGTCAGATTTATTGACAGTTAACTCACTTGCTGTCTGCTTTGTTGACTTTCCTCAACACCGGCTTCACGCTGAAAAGAGATCATATAATCAGTGACAAAAATAACCTCGTTCAAAACATCTCAACAAACACGAGGCGTTGGCTCAATGTTGATCCGATGTTGGGCCAGCGTCGTAGACGATGGGCCAACGTCAGTCCAACATTGTACCAACGCCTCGTGTTTTCTGGGATGGATCAAGCATAGGAAGGTCATATACAAGCTTAACCAGGACTGGAGTCTAACTGAAATATTATTAAAACAGAAAGTAAGTTACGAACACAATAGATTGTGTTTTGAGGCATGATTGACGAACTCACAATAAAAGCCGGACACAGATTGGTATTCTACCCCTGACCTATTAAGAGTCGTACAATCTGTCACGTGACGGGAACAGCCAAACACAGCCCGTTATTCAGGTGTTATTTGAGAAAGGGGTAGAATACTATGGCTGTCTCAAATGGTCTTCGGAGATAAAAATCTAATGATTTATGGATTGTTTGTAAGCAAAAAACGAAAACTAAACATTAAAAATTATTTCGTCTACCAAATACTGAAACGAAAATTGATGTATCCATTGCTGAAATTAAAAAAGGAAAAAATTTATCAGAATCCTTGGATTTTTACCGTAATATTATTTTCCTCTCTATGAATACCCTTTTAAGTAAATGGTGATGGGAAAAAGCTTGACTTGCACTTGATGATTAGAATAAAAGTGTGCAAGTGCATGAGTTAATATGGGTTAAAACTTAACCATACTGACCCCTGTCACTGTAGCAGATACGACCGTCAGGATGAATTTATTATTTTTTCATATTATTTTAACAGATTTAATGGATTATATTATTTTTATTAACAGTTTAGGTCTCAAATAGGTGAATATGCCCATCCACATTAAGCGATAATAACCTTTCGTCAATGCTAAACTACGTATTTCAATATAAATTATTAATTGATTATATATATTATGCATTTACTAATTATTAGATGTATTAAAATAATATACACAAAGATGAAGCTACAACTCTTTGATCCCATAGATCT